>JZKD02S1579318.1:0-10270 GCA_000966675.3 Picea glauca
ATAATTTTATCCTATAGAATTTGGGCGAATCATTTTTAAAATAGCGAATCTCATTTTTGGAAAAACCATGGAAAATTAGCCCATGAGAGAAATTTAGCCCCTAAAATCATCTATGGAAAGCTCTAGCAAACAAGAATCCCCGAAAAACCCAGAAAAGTACGAGATATTGACTCAGAAAAAGGATGTCCCAACGATAGAGGTATCTGATGACCAGATCAAAAATCAACCAGAGACGTTAATAAATCAAAGAGAATATAGGCCACTGTCTTCACCGGATAAATAAACTATAGATGGAACCGGAAAACAATTATATACATAAATCGACAACCCCACTCAAGTTGTCACGTCGTTGCAATTCACCAGAGGAAACCCTAATGCAGAGGTAATACTCATAGGAGATATCCCGCCTATCTCTATTGACGAGACACCTCCCTCCAATTTCTTTTTCAGTAAGAAAAGGAAAGTTGTGGTGAAGAAATAAATGCACCAAAAAGAGGGTGCAACGGTCAAAAAACACAGAGTATTATTGGATGGACAAAATTTGGAAGATGAATATTTTTCTATAGAGGTAGTCATCTCTTTGGTAGCTTTTGCAATAGCTAACCTATTCTTAGTTGATAATCTGAAAGAAATATTGAAGCAAAGGAATCAGATGATAAGTCAGTTGCAGAATCAAATAAGGAATACATTAAAGAATGTCAGAGAAGAAGTTAATAAAGGACTGGAATAGGCTAGAGCTAGTGATAAACAAGAAATCCAATTTCTCAATTACAGTCTTTATGATATGCATAAGAAGATGTAAGTGAGAGAAAAACATACTATCCAAAAAGATAAGTCGATAAAGAAACTACAAGACAAGATCAGTTCCATTGAGAAAATGGTTGTGGATATAGCACTGTTTCAATCTCAAGCATTGGAGGTGCTAAGGAAACTAGAAATATCTCAACAAAGCCTGCTCTCTAAAGTAAAAATCTTCCAAAATAATTCTCAGGTGATGGATGAATCATTAATAAATATTGTTTTAAGAGAGAGAGAGGCTATCGTTTCCCAAACTACCTTCCAAGAAGCGGTTATATCATCAACAAAAGAAGGAAGAGCTATGGCATCCAAGCTGTCCATTTCAGAGAAAACTAGAGGTGATATTATACTAAAGACTTGAGAGTCAAACATATTCAAGGGTAGGAAAATGGCTAAGGAATTGAAAGAATCTTGTGAAGAAGTTTTTTGTTCACTTAACAAAAAATTATTAGGCTTCGATAAAGAAGATAGTTCTGGGACATTGGGTCAGATTAATGTAGCCAAACATTAGCTTGACATTAAAACAAATATGGAAGAAGCCCAAGCCTAAATATCCCAAATAAAACAGTTCAATATTGCCCAAATAGATAGATGGCTAGTGAAGCCTAATCTACAACTACAGTCTATTATTTCAGAGGATAGACGAATAGAAGAGAGATTGCCTCAGCTAGAAAACAAATTATACATTTTTTAGGCTAATAATTTAAGAGGGTCTTCCGGGTTGGTAGATGAATTTGTGGGCAGGTGCATCAAATGTATTGAATAGTGAAAAGATAGTACCTCTGGGAACAAATGAATACAATCTGTGTACATTTTCTATTTTGGAACTAGAAGACATGAAAGGAAAACGTTCATAGCAGCATAATGAGAAGATAAAAAATATTGCAAATGAAACGGTTTAGTTTCCATATTTTGTAATTTTAATTATTCTGAATATAGAGGAATTCCAATCGTTTGAGGTTGAGAAATTTTGTATAAATGCATGTTCTAAAGAAAAAACAAAGGCTGCTTCTTGCTGGTTGTAATTGAGAAAAATCTCCTCATCGATTATTAATACAAGTGCAGACTAGAGATTCCACATTTCGCCTAGTTTACATTTTGTGTTCTTCTGTCTTTCCACATTCCATCATTCTTTATATACTTCCTTGATGAATTCTAAATCACGATTTAGTACAACATCTATTGTGGTTATATTTCATTCAGTTATTTGATAACAAACAAATTTTCCTCTGTATTGGCTATCAACAAATACAAGACCTGTGAGTTAATTAGATTACTATATTTTATGCTTCATTAAAGGTTATATTATCTATTTTCTTCTCCTGTAACAAAGTAATATTCTTCTGTATTGGATGTCTTTCTTTGTCTATCAACTTTATGTTTTTCTCTCATTACATCCAATATTTTCAAATTTAACTCAGACACAAAAAACGACCTCTAAGTTGTTATACTATTAATTCAATTTAAAGAATTTTTCTCACATAACTGAGATAGAAAAAGCAAACTTTTAAACTTTCCCTATTTCTTGATGACTAACATTGTTCTTTGGACCTTAAGTGCAAACTCAGGAACAACATCTTTTTTGCGTCGTTGTCGGGGAAGGAGAAACAAAATGATTTTTCCCTGGGAGAATGACATTGGTAAGTTTCTCTCTTTGATAGTGAAGAAAGATTGAATACATTATAAGGCTTAATTTTTTATTTTTCACTTGGCAACTCCACAATTAATAAATTTTCATTCAATTGAAGGAATACCAGACAAAACCTTGATGATAGGCAGACCACGCTTGTTTCCAACCCTAAAAAAAATTTAAAACCAAGGGGATACATTAAGCAAACCACTGCATCCACCAGTAAAGTTTACCAACCTAAACCCAAATATTCTAATGCTAAGGTTCCACTTGAAACGTTAAATCCATGAGAATATTCCACCCAAATCCCTTTCGGGGAAACGTCAGCTGATAGAATTGAAGTTGAAATCATAAACCCCAAATTGGTTTTATCCGAGATAAAGGCCAAAACTGATTCAACTGCCCCTTTTGATAATAAAGGTAAATGGCTCATCTCGATACCTGCTTCGATTGATATTCCATCAGTTCCTAAAGTAAATATTCCAACTTCCCTAAGTATTGAAGAATATATCTTACACTCTGATTTGACTCTCGTTGTTTCTCCCATTTATATATCTTGCAAATCTGAAGAACCTAGACCTCGTCTCTCGTTTCCCTACTTTCCATTTTTTTTGTCTCCTGACGGTCAGTTCCTGAAACCTCTTTCGTTTCATCCCGAAGTAACTGAAAGGTCACTACACATCTTTGAAAACCCCCTCTACAATCTCCAAGTCTCATCCCCTAGATTACCAATGGTTGTTGTCGATGGAGGTGGTTCCAGAGGTGGCGGATGTGAAGGAGGACATGGTGTTGGAGGAGGAGGAGGAGGAGGAGGGTGTCAAGGGCCACCCCCACCTCCTAGCATATTCTCTAAAGTAGCTTCTAGATATGCTCCTTTGGTCCTCCCAGTTCCACTCCACGACTTACCTAAAAACTATATGAAAAATTTACCAAAGTTCACAGGAGAGGGAGACCTAACCACGACTGGACATATAAATTTATTTGATCAATTCACCAATATTCTTGGCCTCAAGCATGAAGAAGTCTATTCAATTCTCCTGGTTCAAACCTTCAAAGGACAGGTGAGAACCCGGTTCCGAGGACTACCGACAGGTTCAATAGGATCATATGACCAGTTAGAAAGTGTCTTTCTCAGACAATGGGGAGAAATAAAAGATCACCTTTATTATTTAACTGAGTTTGGATCTTTAAGAAAGAAAAATTCAAAAACAGTTCTTGAATTCACACAAAGATATAATAAATTATATAACAAGATCCCAGCTAAGGTTAAACCTTCCCAACCTGCAACAAAAGTAACTTGTGTTGGGGCTTTTGAGCTCAATTTTGCTCTATTATTGAGAGAAAGGAGAGCTTATGACCTTACAAGGATGCAAGACGATGCTGTAGAGATTGAGTCAAATATGATGGCATTGGGAAAGTTAAAAAATAAATTCAAAATGGGAAATAAAGAGACTAGATGATTTAGAGAACAAGTAGGACCTTCTGGATCTGGGAGGTCCTCAGAAGACAAGATGGATGATATGGAAAAAATAATTAAAGAATTATCAAACAAGATTTAGAATATGGAACTTGATCAATCTAAAGTAGATCAATTCGCTAGAAAATATTTCAGGAGGAACCCTAACTCCCAAATATAACAAAGACCAATTAAAAATGAAGATCAAAAGATTCAGGCTCCCTTTAAAAATGAAAATTTTATAGGAGGAGATGACATACAAGAGTTTGAGGAGTTAAGGGAAGATATGAATAATACTGGCGATGACTTCCAACAACCTCATCTGACAAGACAAGATTATGAAAGGTCTTTAAATTTAGAATACCGGTCTAATAATGATGATAGCATAAATATCACAAAAGATTCTGCTTATCAAGGAATTGTCGATAGTATAATGGTCGAGCTCCAAAAAAAGTATAATTTGAGGCATATAAATAGAAATATGACAACTACCCAATTGAAGAGAATCTTGTCAAGAGGGGAAGCAGACGAGGTAGCTCCCAAAGCTGCTGAAAGACAAGCCATTAAAACAAAGACTGTTGACACAGTTTGCCAAGAAAAAAATAACAGAAACACCAGCTGCTAATACAAGAACATTGGAAATACCCACGTCTAAAACATAGACTGTCAAAACAAAAACATCTTAAACACAGACTGCAGAAGAAAAAACAACTGAAACAAAAGCAACACATACCAATAAATCATAAAGAAGGGAGATAGAGACCCAAACCAGAGAAGATGATAAAGCAGCAGGAAATTTCAGTATAGAAAATGAGATTAATAAGATCAAGATTCCTGTACCTTTGGTTGAATTGGAAAAGAACCCTACATACAGAAAACAAATGACCAAAATGATAAATTTTTCAGATATTCAAAGTCAGGCCGACGGTATAAATCTAGAAGATGATAAACTAGATATAGTGTTTGGTATGCGTTTTGAAGGTACCAGAGATTATGTCTCTCCTTTCTACATTACGTTAGCTGTGCATGATCATCTGCTCCATAATTTCATGTTGGATTTTGGAGCCTCCCACAATGTGATGCCTAAAGCTATCATGGATATACTTGGTCTCAAAATTATCAGACCATATGGAGATCTTTATTCTTTTGATTCAAGAAAAGTTAAATGTTTGGGCATGATTAAATATTTAGTGGTTAATCTTGCACAAATTCTTGTAAAAAGTGTTCTGATGGATGTGGTTGTTGTTGATATCCCTCCAAAGTATGGTATGTTTTTATCCAGGTCTTGGGGCGCTAAGCTTGGAGGATCCCTTCAACTCGACATGACATACGCTACAATCCTGATATTTGGTGGATAGTTCACATGCCTGTACAGAGAAACAAGGATTGCATATATAGTAAGTGATTCGTTGAATCTGAATAATTACCCTATGTATGTCATAGATCAGAATTTAGGAAATTGTATACTATCGATTGATGATGATTTAGAAGAATGTATAGAAGAAAATTATACAGAAAAGGAAAAAATGAAAAAACAAATGAAAATGTAAATAAGATTAGAGTTTGGAAAATGTATTTCGATAGTGCTTCATCATGTGAAGGAGTAGGAGTTGGAGTGTTGTTTGTGGAACCTGGGGATGATTTTATTATTCCCTTCTCTTACAGATTACAATGGGATATCGATTACACCAATAATGTATGTGAATATGAATCCCTGGTCTTGGGATTAGAGGCTACTGGAAGCTAAAAATTGAAAACCTGATTGTTTATGGTGATGCATAATTGATCTTAAAGAAGATAAAGCAGGAGTACCAGGCCAAAAACCCAAGGTTAATATCCTACAGAAATTGTGCCTGGGATCTGATTGAGAACTTTTTCTCATTGTTTAATATCCACCACATTCCTAGATTTGAAAATCAACAGCCATATTCCTTGGCCAAAGACGCTATGACTTTTGTACCTCCTACTATACTCAAACTAAGATATCATATAGAAATGAGGCACATACCATCAATACCAAAAAATTATACAACACTGGAAGGTATTCAAAGATGATGAGCAAATCAAAAAATTCTTAGAAATGGTGGACGAATTTGCTGAAACCCATATTGATCAAAAAAATCAGAATGATCATGTCTGGATTATGTATGAAGGTGAAGATCCTCAGGAGTTTTGAGATAATATCACAGATCGCTGCATGTTGGTACTAAAAAATAATCATATCCCTAAGGGTCTGATTCCTCTGGAGAGATTATTCAATCATGACGACATTCCCTTAAAGTCTACTTCACAACCTCATCCTGAAGAGGTTGAAGACTATGATATAGGGACCAAGGAAACTCCTAAGCTGGTAAAAGTATCTAAATACCTTCCCCCTGAAGTAAAAAGAAAATATGTCGAATTGCTCAAATAGTACAAGGACGTTTTTTCCTGGTCCTATGATGAATTAATAACTTATGATACCACTGTAATTGAACACAAGATTCCTCTAAAGCAGGGTGTTAAACCGTTCAGGCAGAAGCTTAGACAGATAAATCCCATACTACTTCCTGTAATAGAAAAGGAGGTAAACAAACTCCTGATGCTAAAATTATTGTTCCAGTCAGATATTTTGAATGGGTAGCCAATCTAGTACCAGTAAGAAAGAAGAATGGTGAAATCAGATTGTGCATACATTTTAAAAATTTAAATAAATCATCCCTCAAAGATAATTATCCATTACCTAAAATGGATCATGTATTGGAAAAAGTGGTTGGGGAAAATAGAATGTCCGTGATTGATGGATTTTTGGGCTATAATCAAATTGTGGTCCATGAGAATGATAAAGAAAAAACCGTGTTCACCACCCCATGGGGTACCTTTATGTATGACAAAATGTCATTTGGCTTGATGAACGTAGGTGCCACTTTCCAACGAGCTATGGACATCTCCTTTTTTGGCGAAAGAGATAAGTTCATTGTCATTTATATTGATGATCTAACTGTATTTTCTAAATTTGATGCAAAACACTTGGTACACCTTAAATATATGTTTGAGAAATGTCACAAATTCAGTTTGTCTTTAAACCCCAAGAAATCTCACTTTACAATGCAGGAAGGTAAACTCTTGGGCCATATATTATCCTGGGATGGAATTAAAATTGACCTGAAAAGGGTTGAAGCTATAGATACTATCAATATTCCTATAAATAGAAAAGAGATTCAGTCATTTTTAGGACAAAAATATTTTTTTAGGAAGATTTATCCCAAACTTCATTGAAATCGTGAAATTCATTATAGATATGATTAAGAAGGACAACAAGTTTAAATGGACGATCGAAGCCAAAGAGTCATTTGAGTGCATCAAGAAGGTCATAGGTGAAGCACTAGTGCTAGCAAGCCCAGCTTATCTAAAAGAATTCCTAATTTTCTCATTCGCATCCGAACACACAATTGTTGCAGTACTCCTACATAAGAACGAAGAAGGGTTTGAACAACCAATAGCATTCTTCAGTAAAAGCCTTAGAGACGTAGAGTTGAGATACGATATAATGGAAAAGAAGGCCTATGCAATGGTGAATGCCCTAAAGGCTTTCAAGACCTATGTACTACATTCTAAAATAATTTCATATGTACCCACCAGTTCTATTAAAGATATACCGGTTCAACCCGATAGTGACGAAAGGAGGGGTTGATGGCTTCTAAAATTCAAGAATTTGATATGGAGGTGAAACCAACAAAGCTCGTCAAAGGACAAGGTTTAGCTAAGATACTAGCCAAATCTATTTTCAGAGCACTCAGAATAAATAGCCTACAAGAGTGCGAATGATTTCTGGACATAAACGAGTTCGACGATCAAATACCAACAACTCAAATCGAGGAGAAGTTCTCTTCTTCAGCTTGGTATAAAGATATAGTCTACTACCTTCTAACTCTGCAGTGCCCAAGCAATATTACTCCTTCTAAAGCTAGAACGTTAAAGTTGCACGTAGTAAAATATTGTATCATGGATGGCCAATTATATTGGAAGGATCCTCTAAGATTTTTACTGAGTTGTTTGGTAGAATCCAAAATGGAGAGAGTGAAAAATGAATTTCACAAAGGAGTGTGTGGAGGTCATCACACATGGAGAGAAATGACCTATAAAATCCTTAGAGTAGGATATTATTGGCCTAAATTATTTGCCGATGTGAATGCCAAAGTTAGAGCCTATAATCCCTGCCAAATGTTTTCAGGAAAGTAGAAGCTTCCTGCATTACCTTTGGTCCCAGTTAAAACATAAGCCCCATTTTAGCAATGGGGGTTGGATTTTATTGTGTAAATCAATCCACACTCTAGCGCACAACATAGGTGGATTCTGACTGCTACGGATTATTTCACCAAATGGGTAGAAGCCATTCTGACCAGAAATGCTACAGATTCAATGGTGATAAACTTTTTGGAGGAAAACATTTTATCCAGATTTGGCTGCCCTCGGAAGATAGTTACAGATAATGCCCAGGAATTTAAATCTATGGTGATGGTCATTTTTTGCCAAGAGTACAATATTGTACTGGGCCATTCCACAATGTACTATCCTCAAGGAAATGGATTATTTGAATCATCAAATAAAATCTTGATCACCATAATTAAGAAAGTGTTGAACGAGAATAAGAAAGTCTGGCATGTGCATTTGAAATATGCTTTGTGGGCGAATCGGATAGGCACCAAGAAATCGATCAGGATGTCCCCTTTTCAAATGGTGTATGGAACTGATGTGGTACTACCCATAAACCTAGCTCTGCCTGTAATGAAACTCTAGAAAGATGAAAAGGAAGAGCCAAATCATGTCACCAGAAGAATAAATCAACTGATTGAAGTCTAGCAAAATAGGGCTGAAGTAGATGAAAGACTTCATAAGTATTAGGATAACATGAAATTATTGTTTGATAAAAAATCTAAAGATAGGGAATTCCTCCCTGGTGACCTGGTTTTAAGGTGGGATGCTAGAAAGGAAGACTCAGGAAAGCATGAAAAATTTGACCATATCTGATGTGGACCTTTCAAAGTCACATCTTCTGAAGGGAAGAATTCATTTTTGTTAGAAAATATGGATGGTAAAATCCTCAACGCCCCTATCAATGAGCTTTACGTTAAGCATTTTATGCAATGATCGGTTTCGAAACTCTCACTGTACATACCAGTTTGTTTTCTTTCTTTTGATTCAAAGCTTTTCACTTTTTCGGTAAGTTTTTACTTTCACTATAAATAAAACCAGATTAGTTGATTTCATAAAAACAAAAATATAAATATAAGTGACACATAGAGTCTTGCTATCCATAAATTCCTAACATTCTTCATGTTACTTTCATGAAGGATACTCACTAATAGCCAAGAGATAAGAGACAATACAATCTGACCTTTATATATCAGAGCATTGGATCTTGCTCGAAACATCTGACAATTAAATAGTTTACTTAGGTGAAAATATAAGAGTAAATCTAAGGTATGAACTTCTGCCTTGTTTAAATTTCCAAAGAAATATCATTTAGTATGACAGAAGTCTCATATATAGAAATATTGTCACCTAATCTATATCCAGAGAAATGAAAATTACTTTTTAAAGTTCTCGAGAGTTTCCTCTGGATTAAAAAAAAAATGAAATAAACTTGTAATAAAAAGTAAGCAATAAGGAGACCTTAAAGAAAAGGTTTCAAGAATCGATGGAAAAGTTTGTATAAAAGCAACGGTGCTTGCAATAGAACATATAAAACCTTCATTCTTTCCCTCCCGTTCATTTTCAAAGTCGTATTTTCATGTGATTCTTGATATCATCCCATGGTCTTCACAGAGAAAAAAAAGGTCTCACCTTAACTTTGAAAACTCATAAACAAATTTTCGAAAAACGACAATAGGTAAAAATTATTATGATTCCACTAACTTTAGCTGAAAGAAAAGTATGTCTAGGATAATCATGACTCTCTTAGCCCTTATAACATGTTTAAACTGATAAGTTTCTATCAAGGAAAGTCCCTGGAAAATAAAATCTCCCCATGAGATCTTCCCTATAAGCAAAGAAGTTTTGAAGGTTAGAGGAGGATTAGTCCAGAGTAATCAAAGTGAGTTGATAGACCTCTGTTGCTAAATTATAAACAGATATCATCCCTGATATATTGTATACAAATTGATGGCCCCCACTTCATGTTTTAAAAATATAAGGCAGATGGTGAAAGGAAATTCATAAAATGATTGCCCCCATCTGGTCCGAAAGAGATGATGAAAGTAAATTGATAAAATGATTGCCCTCATCTCAGCATTTAAGTGTAAAATTGCCAATTGAAGTGGTGAAAGGAAATTCAATATGGGAAATTAGATAACTTCACCGGGGTACTAAACAGGATCGCTGGAAATGAAGCAATGTCTACGATA
>JZKD02S1579329.1:0-10269 GCA_000966675.3 Picea glauca
CTCTTACAGATTGGAGTAAGTTAAAATGTGGATTTGCGTAAGTTTATTTATTTATTTTTAAAACAAGAACGAGAGGTGCACTAGTCATCATGATAATACAAATATATGATAACTATAAAAAAAAGCTATTTGAAAATTGTCGAACATTCAAAAATTGTTGGCTAAGGAGTCAAGACAATCCTTCACAGAGGATTTTGGATAACTACTACTAGTATAGATTCTAAAAAATACTCCTAAAATCAAGTAAACCTTACAAAACATTATGCATTATTACTGTCTAAAAGCATGGTGGCTATAAGCTTACTCCTAGTTATTTGTGTTGGCCATAAAGTTATGATCCACATTCAACATTTCCACGTTCTCTTGTTGTTGCTACATGGTCTCAACCTCTTTTAGCTTCTCCACACTAGACTCAATTGACAACCTAACACTTGAATTACCTAAAGTAGTGTTTCTTACCAAACCCACAACCATTGGTTGAAGAGCAACACACTTAGCTTGAATTTCTTTAATTTGTCCCTTTTGAATGTGCATAGTTTTCAATATGAAGGAAGATTCAGTATTTCTAACCTCTTCTTGGGAGTACATCCTAATATTAATAATGAAAATCGAGTTTCTATTGTCAGTGATATATTCCTCCTGTCTTATTAAAACTCTATGAATTTCTGTGGTTTCACACAATGGACATCTCCCAAGATGCCTATGTTCCATACTGAAAACACTGCATAACACATGAAATAACCTATTATGCCTACCCACAACTATCAATCTAACATACCCTACAATTTGATTGCTTTCCAACATTCCCTCAGAGAAGGATAAGAAGAGAATAAAGCTTGAGAGAAGATTAACCTTCCTTTTTAAAATTTTCACATTGAAAACCTAAGGGCTTCTGGGGGACAGAGACTAGTTTTACACCACCTAAACAAAAAAACCATGTAGAAAGACCAACCAAACCACCAAGCTAATCCACTCAAATAATATCCAAAATACCTTGAACCACGATAAATAATCGAACCAAAACCACACAGACCATAAACAACACCCAAGCCATGAAAACAAAGCCAACCTAAGCCACACAAACTAGAGACAAATTATGAGCCACTAGAACCACATGAACTAGAGCCAAAGACATGAACCCCTCAAACTAACAAGGCTAGGGTCCCACAAAGGAAATCCAAGAGAACCAAATACCAATTCAAAGTCCCAATTTGAACCAGGGTGGAGCAAAACCAAAAGCCACAGGCCTAGAAATATCCAAAAGTCCTTGAATTTCAATCCTGAAATGAAATTGATTATCCCACACGCAATAAGACTCAATATATAGAGCAATTGATGAGCATGTTCCCTCATTGATCTCCAAATATGTGAGGGCACTGCAGGTTGATTTCTTCTTGGTCACTGTGAACAATAATTATCCCTCCCATGTGAATTAACATGACAATGTCCCTCATGCAAGATTGCTTCATCATTATGGATTAATGCTTACAAGATGGGATAGAAATCCTCTCCACTTTTTTCTCTTTGATTGTCGTAATCCGGGAGAATGACTTTATTGGCTATGCAATTTTCCTTTTGATTGAGCTTCCTTAGAATGTGGAAGAACTCAACACTTTCAAACATGGCGACCTCCTTCCTGATTCTCTTGATAGTTCTTATAAGCTTGCCATCACTCGGAGAGGAAAACATTAACATCAATTTGATTATTATAGTCGATTCCCCAATCAAAATAATTCGTTTGATATGGTTTTCATCAATAATCCTCAACCCTTGGAATAAAGCTAAGGTACTACTTGGTTATTTGAGGCTCTACTCAATCCTCATTCAAAGGTGTTTTCTTGGTTTCCTCCATGATCAAATATGACCCCCCTTGCACCTACCACCCCTCAATGGATTGGAGAAAGTTGATAAGTGGATTACCTAAGTTAATAAGTGGAAAAATCAACATATTTTCGGTAAAAATTCTTACCCAAATCCGTAAGAATTTTGTTGAAAGTTTTAATTTCACATGATTAATATGAACTATGATTATGGATATTTTTTGTTAAGAGTTTTGGCCCATTTTAAAATGATCCATATAGTTGAAATTTGGAAAAAAAAGAAGCGGATCAAGATGAAACTTTACCTAGCAAAAAAGGAAAAAAATGAATTCATAAAAAAAATTGACTTTGTACACTTATTAGTTACTCCTTATAAACGTGAACAATTTTTTTTGAATCATAAAAATAATACCATACAATTAAAAAAAAAACACAATAACCATTTATTGCAAAGTTTAACATGGTATTACCCAACCAACATTTACAATAAAATATTCATTATAAATATAAACATAAATGTATTACAAAACTTTTAAAATCAAAATGACACATTATCAATACATGTCATGTTGTCTTTGGCTAGGCGTGGAGACTAATACACATAACAATACCAATTGATCATTCGTTAACAACGTATTATTCCCTAGTCTTTCGTCACCTACACCCATTCTCTTGCTTGCACCTAGTAATAATGAACATTAACTAGTTCATCAATGCAAAATATGTCACATGGATGTGATTGTTTGGCATTATGACAACCTCTCATCCTATTATCTTTATAACGCGAAATAGAATAAAATTCAAATAAAAACATATAAAATATTAATAATAAATTTAACCAAACCAAGTTACATGTTATTATACTTGTCAATAGGCATGGTATATAACATTTATTTTCATGTGGACATGTTAATAATTTGCATTAACTAAGTATCATACTTCTATTTTAGTTAAAGTTTGCAAAATATATGATTTCACATGTTTTGGTTATCCAAAGTTTTTTCTCATTGCCAGCTTCACCTCTTAGTCTTATACCAATGGTAGAATTCTTGGTCTCCACATTCTTGTTCTTCACATTGAGCATTGAATTAACATTTGAAAAATCTACTAACTACCAATACCTTTGCCTCTTTCTTGGAGTTTATAGCCTTAGCATCAATGTTGGTGCACTACCTTCATTGATCACAATTGTCATACCATCTTCCCATCACCATTGTTGCATCGCCTTCTTCAATCACAACTTGGTTCAATATAAAATTCTCTAAGATGTAAGATAGGATAATTCTATTCATCATTGGATTCACTCAAACCAAGCAAGTTGAATATAAGCCTCTTCATAATGAATTTGGAAATGTCTCATAGGATCCAACTCTCCCAATATCTCATTAGTTCCTCTAAACTTCTAGTGTTTGTTCAAATGCAATTCAAGGCTTTTCTCCCACTTCCTTTGGTGTTGTTGGATCGACTTTTACTTTATGACACCCCCTAGTCAAGCCCCCCTATCATAAGAGTCACTATTAAGGAAAGGAGCAAGAGATTGATGAAACATACAACTTCATCACTAGCTCATAAATCCTTCTAGTCGACCACTTTACCTACTCTACATGTAGGTTAAAGTTTACTTACACAATAACATTTTGGTATTCTCATGCGATATATTATTAGGAGAGTGATCCGAGATCTTTTCATCGAAGTGACTTATAAAGAATTGTATTAAATGAGAATAGATTAAAGTGCACCATTAAAGAAGGAAAAAATTAATAATGAAGATACATAAGCATCAAATCTGAACACAAAAAAACTTGATAACGAAGTTCATCCCCGGTGGACTATGTCTCCGGGTCCTGCTCTCAAATGGGTAGGCCTTTTTATTAACTCAACAAAAGAATTTGGAAAAATACATAAGTATACCTCATTATGGAATTAAGCTGCAAAATATTTGCTCAGATCATAAAACATACAACACCATTAAATTCGTGGCATCAAATTACCCAAAAATGACTATCTCCATGCCTCAATCTGACTCTGGAGCTCCCAGGCCCTTGAGAAATCTCGTCTCGATTTTCGTGCATGCTCCCTGCATTTAATTCTCTGTATTGCTTCTCAGTTTTCGTGCCTAGCCTTACTTTCGCACCCTCCTCTCTCGTCTGTGGGCAGACTCAACATTTAAGGAAAAAGTCGTGTGGACTACACAACATAGTCTGTTGGCCCAATGGTGGCGGATGCTATTGTTAAGGCGTTGTATAGAGGGAGGTATCGAGGTCGAGCCCGTGGGCCTCCCCTTTTGGGTTATAGTTATAACAATGTATAAATATGTGGAATGGAACCTTGCCAAGTTTGGAGCGCTGTTTGGATATGTCAGATCTTACCGTTTGGCCACTAGATCTGGTGGGGCTCTGCTAGTTTTGGCAGTCCCATTTTTTTATTTTTGAAATTCGGTTTCGGGCCCTCATTGGGCATTTGCCCACTGCCATGTGGCAACCAACCATTGGCCCACTCCAACCACTTTCATAGTCACCTGCCATGTCACCTGCCACATCATCTTGCAATGTCATCCTACCATGTCATCGTACGGTCTGCCACATGGTGCTTTTTCATTGGTCCACGGATTGAACCAAAAATGCCAAAAATGAGTGACACGTGGAAGCCTCTGGTGCTACCACATCACCATGCTGATGCCATGTTGAAATCAACATGAAACATTTCACCCTCTGTATGTACCACGTACACTGTATGGATGCTGACATCATCTGCACTGATGCTGACGTCAACAGTACAGATGCTGACTCATCCCTACTCATTGGGCTAGGTTGACCAAAACTTTGACCGTGAATATATTTCGATCCGTAACTCTGTTTGATGATACGTTTACGTCGTTGGAAATATTGCGACACGCTCTTCGCAATGATGCCAATTTCATGGAGTTTTGAGGACTTTGAATTTTTTCCCTTTCTCTGTCTGCTGAGGCCATTCTGAGCTTCTTGAGTTGCTTCTGCGAATTCTGAGTTGTCCTTAGTCTTCTCTAGATCCTTTTTGGATCATGCCTTTCCACTGAGAGCTTTTTGGACCACCAAAATCTTTCATCAATCAATAGATAAGTGAGGGAAGAGTTCCCTCACCTTGTCCTTATCAATCCACTTTGCCTTGCTTGGATGTGTGCCCTTTAATCCTACTCGAAGATAATCAACATCACCCCTGCGTGAAGTCCTCGTCCTTCTGTCCATGATGATATATTCCTTTAACTCATCCAAGTACTCAGGAGCAAACTCATCAACTAAAGGTATTGAAACTTCCTCACCCCGATCCATGATCATGGGAGGCTAAAAAAGTTTCAAGTTCTCCACATTTACAACTGAGTAGATTTGCATATAAGGTGGAAGATCTAGACAAAAAACATTGGTACCACTTTTATCCAAAATAGTGAAGGGTCCATAAAGGATGGGCTTGAGTTTCTTTCCTTTACCCTTCAATCTTTCCTTGCTGATGTGAAGCCATACCTGGTCTCCAACCTGGAACTGATGATCAACCCTGTTTTTGTCATGCCAAGATTTATACTGTCCTTGAATTTTCTCCAACTGTTCCCTGACTACTTGGTGTACTTGCTGGATCCTCTAGATGAAGTTGCGAGCTCTGTCTTCATTTGAATCGACATCTCTCCCATACATCAAGTCCAAAGGAACTTTACGTAAATACCCAAAACATGTCTCAAAAGGAGAACACTAAGTGGAGGAATGTAAGTCTCGGTTGTAAACATGTTGTACATAGGGTATCTGTTCATCCCATAACTTGGGATGCTTGCTGCAGTAGCCTCAAAGAAAAAGTACCATTGTTCAGTTAACAACCTCTGTCTATCCTTCAGTCTGTGGATGGAAAGCAGTGCTCCTCTTCAATTTGGTGTCCATCATTCTCCACAAGCTTATCCAAAAATCCCCAAGGAATCAAGTATCTTGATTCAAGATAATGGATGTGGGTAACCCAAAGTGAACCCAAACATATTGAAAGAAGAGATTAGCAGTCTGCTCAACAATGATCTGCTTTTTACATGGCATTAAGATACACATATTGTTGAACCTATCCACTACAATATACAAATAGTCATGACCCTTTTCGACATTGGTAAACCCCCTACAAAATCCATGGAGATACTTTCCCATGGATGGGATGGAACAGGAAGTGGTGAGTATAGCCCCAATTTTCTTTAATGAGCTTAAAAGTAGAACACACCACACACCCCTTTACACATTTAGTTACAATTTCTTTCATCTGAGGATAGTAACAAAACCTCTTCAGATGAGCCATATTTTTTCCTACCCCAAAATGCCCAGACACAAGAGAAGTGTGAGCTTCTCATATTACATGGACTCGTTCACTTGTAGGAATACATAGCTTTCAAAGATGGTAGAGTAGTTTTCCCTGCACACAATAGTTCTCTACCTGTGCACCATGAGTTATCTTCTCATATACTTCTTTAAAATCTTCATCAATGGCATATTGTTCCACATAGTTATCATGAGATAAAGAAGCATTCTTTAAAATAATAGAAGCAACAATAGGAGGTCTAGAAAGAATATCAACTACCTTGTTATTCGTACCCTTTTTGTACTTGATTACCAAATGAAATTGTTGTAGAAAATCCATCCATCTGTAATGTCAAGATTGTTGCAGTTTGGTTTGTGCTTGGATATACTGTAAGGGTTGATGATCTGTATGTATGATTGTTTCCTTACCTAACAAGTAGTGCTTCTATTTATTTACACTTTGAACTAATGCATACAACTCTTTATCATATGTAGGATAGTTAACGACAACTTGGTTAAAAGTTTCAGAGTGGTAACAAATAGGATTACGATATTGCATAAATACTGCACCCAAGGCGTATCCGTTGGCATCTGTCTCAATCTCGAAGGGCTGTTTAAGGTTCGACAATGCTAACATTGGTGCGGTATTGATCTTTTCCTTCAAAGTGTCGAAATCTTTTTGTTTCTTTCATCCCCACTGAAAAGTGTTCTTCACACTGGTTAAGGCATGCAAAGGAGTTGCTATAAAGGATAAGTTTGAAATGAATCTCCTCCAATACTGGACTACACCTAAGAAGCTCCGTATTTCGGTTACATTTTTGGGCTCAGGTCAATTTAAAATTACATCAATCTTAGAAGGATCAATTTTATTTATCCTCCTCCTACAATATGACCTAAGTACACAAGTGCAGTCTTACAAAATTCACATTTGGACAATTTTACATACAACTTTTTCCTTTGCAAAGTATCCAATACTTGCTTTACATGCCTTACATGTTCACCCCAAGTCCTACTAAATATAAGAATGTCGTCTAAATATACAATGACAAAATCATCTAGAAAAGGCCTGAATACATCATTCATCATAGAAATAAAAGTTGTCGGAGCATTACAAAGCCCAAACAACATAACTAACCACTCAAACAATCCCTATTTGGTTTTAAAGGAAGTCTTCAATGCATCCTGTCCTGCAACCCTGATCTGATGGTATCCACTGCGCAAATTCAACTTAGTGAAATAAACAACATTCTTTAATTGATCAAGTAAATCATCTATACGAGGAAGGGGGTATCGATTTTTCACTGTGATTTTATTTAATGCCCGATAATTGACACACATTCACCATGTGCCATCTTTCTTTGGCACCACCATGATCAGAGAACCACAAGGAGATGAGCTGGGACCGATGACCCCTTGATCCAATAAGCCTTGTACCTGATTCTTAATCTATGTCATCTCTACAACTGACATCCTGTACATTCCCATATTAGGAAGAGGAGAATCCTACTGAAGATGTATTTCATGTTGGATTTCCCTCTTAGGAGGTAATACATATGGTTCCTGGAAAATATCACCATACTTAGAAACAATATCGATTAATTATTTCTTATGAGAAGGATCAAATCCTTAGAAAGCGTTGGATGTTCTGACATCTTTCTCCCTTACGACCATGAGTACATATCTCTTATTAGTGTTTATGAGTCTCTTCATTTGTCCTACACTAACAAGTGTTGTGTTTACGCTCATGTTGTGGGATTTAACAATATATTCCACTCTCCCCTTAGTAAGGTGGTATTTGTTCTCATGATGAAAGCATACTTCTTTTCTATCATAAATATAAGGACTCCCCAACACTATGCCACATATATCAAGTGATACAACAACCAAATCCACTTCATCAATCAACTTTGAAGCAATGACAAATCTGACCCTACATTGCTTGGTGACATTAAGTTTTTCTTTATCACATACCCAACCAAGAGGATAAGGCTTTGGATGTGGTTTAGTTTCAAGACCCATCTTTTGGACAAGTGCTTCATATATCAAGTTTACTTGGGAACCCAGATCAAATAATGTATCTATCTTAGTGTGTTTAGATACAACTCTTATATGAAATAATTCATTCCTCTTTCGTTCATCATCATGAAATTCATTATTGGAATTTCAACTACCATGAAGGGAATCTTTACCTTGTACTCCAACTGCTGTGATCTTTCCTTTGTCTCCTGAATCAGAACCAAGATCTTGTTTCACTATAGCAACGGTCTTTGTCTTCCCCTTTCCACCGAACTGCTTCACACTCTTCTTTGGATGTAGTTTCCAACAATGTTCATCATCTGAGAATTAAGATTTCTGTGGTGGGAGTTTTGTTAAAAAATGTTCGGAAAAACCACAGTATTCATTATTACATGTCAACGTTTCAGATCCACAAATGATCCATCTTCATGACATAAAATCCTGAGGAAAAACAAAGAGAGGAGCCCTAATAAATATTAAAGTGGAGGGGAGGAACCTAAAGTTGGCTGGAGGAGGCTTAAAGTCGGCAGGGAAAAACCCTAGGGTTTGCTAAAAAATTTTAAAATTCTTTCTAAAAGTGTTCATCATTGTGACCACTTTTCTTGCAATGAGTGCAAGATGGCTTTCTTCTTCTCTCTTTAGAGTGGCAGTCTTCTTGTCCTTCCTTTTAAACTTATTAAATAGATTATGTGGTAAATTTGAAGGTTTCTTCGTGGGATCTTCTTGAACATGCTTTCCCCTGCTCTCAAGGTGATTGGATTTCACATAAACTTCATCAATACTGGTGGGGTTAAACAATAGCAAAGTATGATGAATATAACTGTGAAGTGCACCAATATACTTCATTAAAGTTTCATAATAATCCAAAGGAATGTTTAATGCAAGAGATTTCTTCCTAAATTCTTCCGAGAACTTTGTACAGTTTGACCTTTACTTTGTCTTAAAGTTTGCCATTCCATCATTGCTTTATGTAAATAACCCAATGGATAAAATTGCTTCTTTATCGTGGATTTAAATTTCAACCATGAGGAAAGAAGATTACCACACTTACTTCTGTCCTGAAGTTTGATCTCCCACCATACGAGAGCGGTGCCTTCCAACTGAAGAGAAGCCAATTGCACTTTAACTTCCTCTTCATCAATCTGTTGAACACGTCAATATACTTCAACCTGTCAGATCCAATAATCTAGCTTTTCAGGATTACCATCTCCATTAAACATAGGTAAAGTAAATTTTACATCAAGCTTTAATAATGGTTTCTTAAAAGAAGCTTTATGGCTAGAATGATGAGAATGATGAGAATGCTCAGAGGAAGAAGAGTTAGAACTTGAAGGTGAAGATGGAGGCTCAGGAGGGTCTCCTCCAGCCCCTTGATTTACTGAAGCATTATCATCAACTTGTGCTTCCTTTTTCTTCCCTTTATTCTTCATCCTCTTCTCGTAGTCTCCATACATTCACTCAACCAGTTATGGCATGCGATAAAAGGCCATATGGGTGTTTTTCTCCCGTTCATCACACTATCCTCTTCTGCCATTTTCTTCCTTCGGGATGCATGACCAACTTCAAGATTGAAATTCTTAAGAGTTCCTTCACCTTGTTTATGCTTGGCCCTAGTAAGCATTCACACTCAACAATTCAAGTCAAAGATGACTACTCTGATACCAACATGATCCGAGATCTTTTCATCGAAGTGAATTATAAATAATTTTATTAAATGAGCATAAATTAAAGTGCACCATTAAAGAAGGAAAATCTCAATAATGAAGAGACATAAGCATCAAATCTGAACACAAAAAAAATTGATAACGAAGTTTGTCCCTGGTGGAATACTGTTACACATGAAATTTTCACACCTAGGTACCTCTCCCTAAGTGTCATAAGTTTCATATAAGTGTCTCATACACCTTGACTCCATGGAATAACCTATGTCACAATCCCTAGTCAATGTGGAGGAAGGATATATTACATGAAGGCCAAAATATCAAGTGCACATGAATTATTATTAATATTCATGAAAAATAAATTAATTAAGTGTGAGAATCCACCTCACATTTGGTTTCTTATTTTTTAGGGAAGGTGGAGGATCTCATGAATGGTTGACATATTTACTCCTTAAAATCCTTGAGAGATATTTC
>JZKD02S1579340.1:0-10269 GCA_000966675.3 Picea glauca
TTGTTGTGCATGGCATAATATTCATTTCTTTTATGTTGTAACATGAATCTTGATTACCACATATGATTCTTTCATGCCCCTTCACTAATTAGATGTTATCAGAATTTTCAAAATCAGTTTTGAAGTAAAGTGGCCAGCTTGTGGGTGGTTGGGTACATCACATCTTCTCATTGATTATGGGTCCTAATAAAAGAGTTAATAATATGAAAATCTTAAGTTTCCAATTCAACCATTAGTCCTTCATTGATAACAAATCTTTTTCAGTTTCCAAGATATTTGAAATGACAATGCACTTCACAATGTTATGTGATTAGCTTCACTTAACTAAACTTTTATACTCGTGAGATTAACTTGCATAATCTATTCTTTATCAGTAAAGTGTGAGATGTAAAGAAGAGATCAAAGAGAACAATATCAACACAAGCACAATAAAACTTGATAATGGAGTTCAACAGACATTCTGGATACGTCTCCGGGTCCACTCCCAATAGTGAGATCGCTCTTCATTAATCTCAAAATGTTGAAATAATACAAATAAAGGATTACAATTCAACTTCTCAAATCACCTTTCATTTTTGAAACTCAGAAATAGAAACAAAACCCATCACTGGATTCTACAGGAAATTTTGAGACTTTTAAGTATAGACTCAACTATACTTGGTTCGACAACAAAGGCTCTAACAACACTTTTCTGATCAACTACTCCAACTTAGAAACAAAGGTTAGATTTAGACTCGTCTCAAAATTATGAGAATTTTGAGTATAAAATCGATATACTTCTAAACAGACTCTTGGGACTACCCCCTTTGGAACAAACTCTAATGCTGTGCTCTGTCAGATTCATAGTGTGCATCGATTTCTATGCCTAGCGTACTGTGTATTGATTCATGTGCTTGTTTTAAATAGAAATGAATTTGTTTTAACCACTTACATTTTGGTGGAATTTCCCAGATTTGGCAAGATGGACCAAATTTTTCAACCTCTAGGTCACATTGACCTTCTCGAAGGTGCCATGTGGCACCACTTGGTTGGTCCACATGACATCCTCTCATTGGCCATTGCTGCCAACTCACCATACAGATGCCACGTCACCTTGCTGACTCGACTACCACATCATCATACAAATGCCATGCCATCTTGCTAACTAGGTTGCCATGTCTTCGTATAGATTCCACATCACCTTGCTAACTGTGTTGCGGTATCATCCCCCAACTGTACCTACCACATCATCCACATGGATGACACATGGCAAATTTTATTTGTCCAAATTGGTACCAAAAATGCCAAAACTTAGTGACACATGACAACCTCTTGTGTTGCCACGTCAACATGATGTCACTCTATTCCATGCTAGTTGTACGGATGGACACATGGAAGCCTATGGGCTTGCCACATGGCACCCCCATTTTTCCATTTTCTCCCATTTCACCAAAACTTCAGATTGTGATATCTTCCTCATACGACATCCATTTGAAGCGTTTCACGTGCCATTGGAAAGCTCTCGCCAGACCCTATGCAACAATTCCATCTATTTTAGCATTTGAGACTATTTATTTTTGAGCGATCTCAAATCCTCCTGGATCAATTAAGGAATTAAACTAAAGGTTCATCGCTGCCATCAAGAATTTTAGGCCAAAAACAACACCTACCCAACAACTTCAAACTCAAGTTTATGCGAATGCTTTACTAACTCCCGTTTCCAATTTCATCAAGTGAACAGGAAAGAACACCTTAGAATTAAACTTAGAAGAAGTAGAAAAGGTAGATTTCGAGATGATGGGTTGTACATAAAGCCATGTTGCATTTTCCAAAAGTGAATTTATTTAGTAAGAAAATAATTCCATCTTACCTAGACCACATCCTAAACCAACTACATATGGAAATGAGAAAGACAACATGGACATGGATAGTCTATAAAGAATGATCTAACATGCATTGACAAATGAAATAATTAACATTAAAATAAGTACTAGAGAAGGTGCCTCAAATCAAAGACCATATAGACCCTTCTTTAGGAGACCTATTCCTCCAAAGCTAATTAAAGCCCTACCTGCAAAATTAGACACAAGTTTAGAGGGAATAACCATGGATAACTTTTGCAACTACCATCAGGAAAACCATTCAGAGAAAAAATGACCTCTGTGGATAAATGCCATGAAGTTGGTGGCTAACAAGTTTTTGGATGGATGTATCCAAGCAGAAAAACCTAGTGAGAAAATAGAAGGAGAAATAGAGGAAGAGGTTGATGAACAACCTAATGAATAAATCACGGTCCTTTACTATGTGTTTCCTGATTTTAGTATGGTTGAGGATGAAGGATTATAAGAGGATATCCATGTAAAAAGTGATTACAATCTTAGGAGTGAAAGACTAGTTAAAAATTAATTGCCATCAAATTCTTAAAATACAAATGAAAAATGAACTGGATTGTGCCACTTATTTCTCGAACATCCTCTAACATACCTAGTAGTAGTAAACCTTCTACTAATAACCAACAGTCCATGGAATATACCATTGTTGAGGATTTGAAGAAAATCAAAGCAAATATATCAATCCTCGACATATGTAAAATAACACAACAATGTAAGTTATTGCTGAAGGCTTTAAAGGAAACTGATGCACAACCTACAATTGTACTAAAGGTTCTATTAAAACAACAAATAACAACTTGCAAAACATGAAAAATAATTCTTCTCTTTTAGGTAAAAGACTAAAATCCCAGACTCCATTTTTTTTGACCTTTGAGCTATTCAACTTTAATGTTAATAACTATTTAGTTTATCTGATAGAATCTTCCAATGTTATGCCTTATTTTGTTTGTTGAAAGTTGAATGCAAAACCAACTGAATGTTCAACAAATATCATCAGTTGGATAGATCAAAAGTTAAAGTTATAGGTGAGATGAAGGATATTCTAATTAAAGTAGCATCAAATCCCAAAGTTCATCAAATCATAGACATTATCATAATAGATATAATCGAAGCATATGGTCTATTACTTAGTAGAGATTAGTGACAAAAGCTTCAAGGTTACTTCACATCATATTGGTCACATTTATGGTTTCCATGGAATGGACAACAAAAAAAAAACCAGAATTGGCCATGAAAAATATATGAAGCATATTGTGACTAAATTCAAATCCACTAATTAACCATCATCTTTGAGTTTCTAATTTTAGGAAATTGCACTTTGGATTCATACTTCAATAATATCATCACTGAAACTTCTCATGTTTTTGAAGACCAACATTCTGAACTGACTTTGCATAGTAAAATTTCTTGGGAGGAAAATTGTAAGATATAAGATATATATAATGTAAATACTATACATAGTGTAAATGGTGTAGATAAGACTGATCTTAGAATAGTCCCTAATACCTAAACACTATTTTTTGATGGCTCCATATCCCAAGAAGGAGTTGGAGCAAGTTGTCTAATCTTAGATCCCTGGGGAGCATGCATGTTTATTTTATGTAGATTAGAACTTGATTGTACCAACAACACAACTGAAAACAAATATCTTGCATAGGGTTTGAAAAAGTCTATAGATTTAAAACAAAACAAAAAACAATTTTTTTTGGGGATTTTGAGGTAATTGTAAGGCAAATAAACAACACTATGCATTGCAATTCCATGCACTTGAAGAATTATCAACAAGAAGCAATTAAGTTGATTGATAATTTTGATTCCTTCAATATTTCTACAATTCCTCGCATATATAACACCATAGTTGACTCTTTAGCCACGGTTGCCTGTAGGTTAGATCCAATGGAGGACTTTGAGGCAAACCTATTTTCAATTGAGTTTCTTTATTGACCTTCGCTTCCATACAACATTACCAACTATAAGGCTTTTGAAGGTGATGAGTAGATTATTGATTTTTTTACAAATCAAGAAACTTTCAAAGATGCAACCATAGATGATGATGAATAAGAAAATATTTTAGAAAGTAATAAAGAAGCCATAGATGAATCAACCACCCATATGATACCTAAAGGTGTGGTTACACTTGAAAAGTTATTTGACTTGCAATACATGTTTAAAATATCATATAATGTTAAAACAAATAGCTCAACCTTAGGGTAGGAGGTGATCAACCTAGGAACAAAAGAGAACCCCAAAAATCTAAATCTAGGGATTGAATGTTCTTAAAAAGTAAAACAATATTATATCAAACTCTTCAGAACATATCAAAATGTGTTTGCATGGACATACAATGACCTAAAAACATATTATACCCATATCATTCAATACACAATCCCTGTGAAGAAGGATGTCAAGCCTTTCCAACAAAAATTACAAAAAAATGCATTTGTTTATAGAGCCTCGAGTGTAGAAGGAATTGAAGAAGCTTCTAGATGGTAAAATCATTTTCCATGTTTGATACTCGACTTGGGTGGCTAATTTGGTGCTAGTTAAGAAACAATCTATCAAAATTTGATTATGTGTCGATTTTTAGAACTTGAACAAAGTTGCCAAAAAATAAAACTATCTCGTTCCACTAATGGATTAGATCTCGTAACTTGTAATAGAATCTGAAATGTTTTCCTTGCTTGATGGATTTTCTGGATACAATTAGGTTCTAGTAGCCTCGGAAGGAAGACTTAAAACTATGTTCATAACTAAAAGGGGAACTTTTGCATACAAAAGAATGTACTCTAGACTAATAAATGTAGGAGCTACCTTCCAAATAGAAACGAGCATTGTCTTTCATAGTCTCATTAACCATAATGTCATTGTCTATTTGGATGATGTAACTATGTACTTGAATAAAAGAGCAGATCACATTTCACATCTAACTTGAGTTTTTGAAAGATGTGTAAAGTATGGGATCTTGATCAATCCAAAGAAGAGTATATTCACAGTTACTGAAGGAAAAATGCTAGGACATATCATTTAAAAAGAGGGTATAACCATAGATCATGAATTAGTTAAAGTCATATCTCAATTTCCTTTCCCTCCTAACAAAAATGATATGCAATCTTTCTTTGGGAAGATCAATTTCATATGCAAATTCATACACAATTTTGCTGAAATTGTGAAAAAATTGTAGAGAATGATCAAGAAAGATGAAAAATTTAAGTGGAATAAAGAAGAAAAAGAATCCTTTGAGAAAATCAAGACTACAATGTCCAATGATATGGTGTTATATAGTCTTGATTTTAATCATTTACATCTGATCATTCTTTTGCAACAATTTTAACGCAGAAATATACTAAAGGTAATGGAGCACCTATTTCTTTTATGGGTACTAAACAACAAGGAGAATAGTTGAATTATCCTGCTATAGATAGATAGGATTATGTAGTCTATAGGGATTTCAAACACTCTAGACCTTACATCTTAAAGGATCATACTAAAGTGATAGTCCCTCACCCTATTGTTCAATTGTTGTTTATTCAACAAGAATTAGGGGAGAGGAGAGGGAACTTGATGAAAACCATCTAGGAATATGACCTTTAGTTCAAACTTACTCACATTATATGCAGGCAAGGACTCTAGAAGTTGGTAAAGGAATCACAAGATTCCACATCAAAGGAGGAAGAAGGATGGGAGAATAACATTTCAATTCCAACCAACAAAATCCTTTACATTCCCGTTAACTCAAAATCATGGTATTTAGACTTGACATATTTCTTACACCATGAAATAAGTCCAAGCCACATGAACTCCCAGGAAAAAGGGCCTTACGAATGATTTCTACACAATGCTAGCTCTTGAATGGAATTGTTTTCTGGAAGAATTATGATGGAGTTGTTGACAATATTGGATTCCCTTTGACTCAACATTAGGAATCACATCTAAAGATGAGGCCTGATTATACTCTTATTCATTTGGAACAATGTTATTCTTCGGATTAATGGCCTGATTTTTTTTTTTGACGAGCTTTAATGAATTAATGTTTATTTCCAATACGTTCCTAGAATTTTTGGTTACCTTTTTCTCCCTTTTTGTGTTTATTTATTTTTCTATTTTAATGAAATAAAAATGAGACTAATATTTATTGGCGTTGCTTCACGCTTGCACATGTCCTTCTTAATGCTTGGGATTTTAGACCCAGGGTTCGTCTAGAGTTGACAAAAAAACCCCCAAAGCATCAACATATCAATCCTCAACCAATGATGAAGAAGGTCTCATCTGATATGCATAGAGGATCACAGAGACCATAAGGTATTGTGTTAGGGATGAAATACTAAACAAATCATGATCCATCTGGGATGGAATTCACACATTCCATATCCAATGGCTTACCGTGATTAATAAGTAAAAAATTACACACACATATCCAAATAACATATGATAGACACATAATTGATCAAAACTACCACAACTTTATTATTCCTTTCATTCCATTCAACACAAACATACAATAGACAAACTATATTCGACAACAACAAAGTTGTACATCCATTTTTATATAATTCCCTAGAAATACAACATACAACGCAATGCGAATCCGTCTTAGACCTCAAACATATGACATACTTAGATTTATATTCAGAAGCATTACAACATTATAAAAGGCTCAGAGTGAGCTCGATACCAAACAACTCAATGTATCTCATCTAACCATCTAACTCTATTTCTGATGTCGTTGCTTCCTTTTATAGCTTTCCCTGCTCGGGAGCTTTGTCTTTTTCTGCTATGCTCCACTTGTTCTTCTAACAAACTGCCTCTCATGCTTTTGACACCTGCTTGCAGTCCACGTAGCCTTATGGAATTAGGTAAATCTTAACTGCTTCACCAACTCATATTTTTTCATCTCTATGATCCCTTGTGTTGTTGGCTATAATCATTTGAGAATATTTTTCGATGATTCCTTTCTTGATTCCAGTGTGCGGCTTCTTGATTTACGATGATATTTGTAAAAATTAGACCGACATGCATATTTCATATCTTGTACTTGGTGCACAATACCAAAACTTGGTCTGTCATGCACTCATTTCCTTTCGCTTCACATTTAGCTTAAGCACATGTAAAAAATGGACTAGGCACACATACAAATTGGAAGAAGAACACACAAAACTTGGAATGAGCACACACAACTTCGTTTGTGCATGTGCATGAAATTAACCCAAAAATTTGGGTGCTAACATGCCCCCACCACTATTACTTGGCTTGTCCTTGAGCCAGCAACTTCATGGATTGCCACTGGAATTTGAGTAAGAACAAATTATCCTCATCGATGGCCCAAATCATCAAACCAAGTTGTGTTGAAACCGGGTTTGAGTAGGAGAAAATCATCTTTTTAGTATTTAGTTGCAACCCCACCTAGGTCCTAGAATGAGTCAAGTAGGCTCCATGGTGAAATATGGATTTGGAGTGCATGTAGCCACATGCTCGACCCATAACCTTCGTTGGTGTCTTTGAAGGTGAATGAGGGATTTGTTTAAAGCACACCATCAAAAACCGACCGTAGGAAAGGAGGTGGACTTCACCAAGAGAGAGCATCAAATGTTGCTTATCATTTTGTTTTGGTAGCACAAGACAAGGCCAATAGTCTTGGGATTTATTCTACTGGAGAGGTGAGGATCCATGGAAAGATGTGAGAGTAGGGAGGCAGACGAATAAGCTGGATGAATTGGTTTGGATTGGGTGCTCTGATGTTGGAGGGGGAGCCATGAAAGTAGATGAGGGTAGGGATCCTAGAAAATAAGAGAGTAGGGTCCCTCCCAATCAACAAAGGGGATAATCCATGGCGACAGTTCAACCAAATTTGGTATGAGAGAGATGGTGAATGACCGCGAGTACAAAACAAAATTCATGGAACTGCGTGGACCTATTTTAATCCTTGCTAGGAAGGGACTCTACCAAGTAGTTTTTGACACATTGACAATCTGCATGAAAACTGAAGTGTAGGCACTTTGCTACTCGACCGAACTGGAAAGAATAAATTATTGATATTATGCTAAGCCACACCATGAATGGGGAGTTGGAAAGAGAACTGGGAAAATTTGATAACGAGAGGCGAATCGAGGGAATTACTAAGCAAATTATGGAGGAATTCATAGGCTAGGGTGGGAGGGAATGGAGTGTGGAGAATTACTCAATCCAGAGTGTTGAGGGGTATATATAGAGTGAATATTCAGAGGAAGATTTGTTGTACTATGTTTTCATTGATGTCAAAGGATCGATGTCAAAAGGTTGATGTCAAATATTGTCATAGTAATGTGTTTGTATAATTGATATATTAATTATTGGTTATATGGTCATTGAAGTAATTGTTGTCAAAGGGTTGATGTCAAGTGGTGTCATAATGATGTGTTGATATTAAAGGGATTTGTATCATTGATGTCATGTCATGGTTGATATGAAGAACCAAATGGATAAACTCCAAAGTGGTCTCCTTATGGTGAAATCCCTCACGGGATGACACTCTTGGATGAAGTTCTCAAAGTGGTCCCCTTATGGTGAAAGTCCTCACGGGAAGACGCATTGTGAAGTCCAAATCATTAGGTGGTTGAGTATCCCAACAATGTGGTTAGGGATCCCAAGTTTGATTGAGGAATAATGTAATGAGGATCAACAAATTTGTAGGAGAAACTATTCTAGATGGATATTATATGTCATGCCATTTCTAGTGATATGTGGAACGTCACACAACTCCTCCTGCTTAGAGAGTTATGGCCACGTGAAGTTGGAGAACCCTCATGTGTTGTTTACAATCCCCTAGAAGGTCAAATAAGTCAAATTATTCTAGAAGCTCCTAGAATAAAGTTGACTAGTCAAAGTGGTTAATCATGGATTAAGTGGTTGCAACAAGAAAACAATTAAAAATACATTAGTTGCAACTAGAAGTGGACAGTTTACTATTTGTGGATAAAGTGGTTGTAAGTGGACAAAGTGGTTAGAAGTGGGTTAGCCCCCAAAAGAAGGAAGTTGGGTAAGTTGGTTAGAAGATAAACCCTAGAGGAAGCTACTTGGAGAAGTATAAATAAGAGAGAAAGGGTGTAACTGTGTTGAACCTACATATAATAGATCTAGCTATAAAATAACAAACACATTTGATGAGAGAAATTGATAAAGAAGAAGAAAGAGAGAAAGAATGGAAGAATTCTCATTAACTGTAATGAATAATGAATAATTTACACATGATATACTCTGTATAAATCAACCAATGTGCACTGGAGGTGAAGCCAATGCACCATAGTGGTGGTCTAGAGTGATCCAGACACACACCAACAATTATAGGAGTGAAATGCCACCTAGTCTAGTCTCTCGGTTAGTTACGAGAGTGAACTTCCACCTAGCTGAGTTAACTCGTCTACCAGTCTTCAGTTAACTGACCGAAACATAGTGAAGTGAGGAGGAGATCAGGGAATCATGGATAATGCGCTAGTCTAGTGATGATCCCAAGGACAATGTGCATTAGCTGGTGATGATCCCAATGTTGCATGGTGACAAAACCAATGCAACATCTAGACTCCACTCAACTAGTCAAATTGAAGTGAAAACTAGAGAATATTCTCCCTAAACTATAGGAGTCTGGATAAAGACTAATAAACATAGGAAAAAACTTACGAAAATAAATCCTAGGTGTGTGTGAAGTAACTCCAACAAAGGGTCTCTTATGGGTATGATATTTTAGCATATTGAATATCCATTTGTGAAAGGTTACTTGGGAGGTATTATTGGTAGAGAAGATTCACAGTAGAAAAATCACGGTAGAAAAAGTGTAGAAGAAAAATCATTGTAGAAAAAGTGCAGAAGAAAAATCGCGACAGAAAAATCGAAGCAGAAAAATCGTGACAGAAAAATTGTGGTAGAAAAACCACGAAAAAAAAACCGCAGCAACAGAATTGCGACAACAAAATCGTGACAGCAAAACCACGACAACAGAATTGCGACAACAAAACCGCGACAATAGATTTGGCAGTTGCGGAAACTTGGAAGTTTGGTAACTGTTATCCCCGATGTCTAGGGATAACTAGGAGATCATGTCTCGAGGCCCACATGGTCCTAAACATGGAATACCGAGAGCAGGAGCGACCTGAGCATGGTCCTGGAGGACCCATCTTCTTCTTTTCAGCCAGCTTTGTCCTGTCATCCGTACCAGCCTCCATCACTACCGGCCTAGTCTTGCATCGGAGAGGGCTCTTGCTCCATGAGGTAATTGGTCCGAGGTATCATGGTATGTGTCATATGTGATCATTATATAACCTTCTTATGTATGCATTAGATCTCTTTCATTTCAGATAACTGCTTGGATTTTACACTAATCTACTTGACCACTGTTGGGGTGATTGATTGGGTAGCTTAGCAAGTTGGT
>JZKD02S1579351.1:0-23221 GCA_000966675.3 Picea glauca
AAAATAAATTATATAGTATTGATTTATGTATAAATAATTTTAAAGTTTAGTAAAATTTGTTCCATTTTATTGGATTAAATGTTTCATTAAGATTAAGGTGTAGGTACTTGACGTGCCTTGTATTAGTGTCCTGCAAACCGCTTTCTCAACGCCTATCCATGGATGTGTAATTTTCCACTCTTTTGTCAATGTGCTAACAATATGAAGGTGTTATCAATAAGGTATTTATCAATGCCATTTATTAATTTTGGGCCTTCTCAATAAGGTATATCACACTTTGTATATTTGATTAACACAAGATCTATTTAATTTTCAAATTTTGATTTCTTGTCCAAATTGAGGACTTAAATGAAGGTGGAAAATTGTTTCTCGAGCAACATGAAGATTCAAAATACGTATTATTGATGACATTACTTTAACAGTTGCTTATGTTTTTAATTCAATTCTATAAGAAGCATTAGACCTATGCTTGAGATGTTTGGGGCAATCTCCAAGTTAGGATGTGGTACGCCAAGATGCTTTGTAAATATAAGATTAAGATTCGGATATGCGTTATCCTACATTAAAAATTCAAATATTAATAAAAAGTTTAACTATGTATTTACTTGTCTCCCTTTTACATTCCCATTTGATTCAATTATGATGTAATTTCCATTTACATTCCCATTTGATTCAATTACGATGTACTTTCTGCATAGCTTGTGGTGATTAAAAAAAACAATTCCAAAAAATAAATGGCCACCAAACTAGTACGTAATTAATCTTTAACTTCAAATATTCACACATCAAATATTGGATGAAGTAAAATATGATCAAGTATAATCCAAATTTCCAAAATGCATTTGAATAAATTAAAAATCTTCACCAAAAATAAATGCCTTCCGAGAGAAAAGTTAGAATGTCAAAATGCTCTATAAACCATTAGACAATGTAGTACAAAAAGTCGTAGCATAAATTTTCAACTAAACCCCCGCACGCCATGTGTTTGAGGAATATTTTTAACATAAACACTACCTCGGCTCAGACTCGAAAAGGAAAATGAGTAAGCAAAAGTACCAAGTGTCACAGGAATAATTTTAAGATTAATACAATTATCTTATGTTATCATATATTATAAATATTTCAAACTCTAATTTCTCAATCTCCAGATTTATAAATGTTAATCAAATGCCCTTCTCAAACTTACAGGGAGCATAGAATATTGTAGTGGTATTTAAAATAAAAAATAGTTTTGGTGCTTGATCTAATTCAATGCCACATATAATCCATTGGCATGCATGTGAAAGCTGGTGGTTCACAGTTTTGGAAGACACATCATTCACAAGGATAACTAGTGACTCAAGCCAAATCAGTTTTGCATATAAATACATGAAGATATTTAAAGATAATATGAATAATTATCATAATTAATAATTAGAAACTAATGATGGTAGGTAAATGGTTTTTTAATTTTAAAAATTTAACGATAAAAAATATTATATATTATTTTAATATATGTATATTAGATATATTATTTTAATTTTATTAACTTATTTTAATAATAATGTTGAACATTAATAAAATTATTTTATATTATCATATATTATAGATATTTCAAACTCTAATTTTTCAATATCAAGATCTATAAATGTTAATCAAATTCTCTTCTCAAACTTACAGAAGAATATTGTAGTGGTATTTAAAATAAAAATTAGTTATTATGCTTGATCTAATTCAATGCCTCATATAATCCATTGGCATGCATGTGAAAGTTAGTAGTTCACAGTTTTGGAATACACATCATTCATAAGGATAACTAGTGACTCACTAATTTCTTAAAGTCAAATCAATTTTGCATATAAATACATGAAGACATTTAAAAATAAACAATATAAAGCACAAAGATTTCCTTGAACCAATGGAGAATATGAAGCTATTGAATGTTTCTAATAAATGTGCTTATGTGGCATGTTACACCTCAGATTCTCTGTGGTGTACACTACATTTTTTTCACAAGATATGACCACTCTGATGAGCCCAAAGTGTGATGACTTATTTTTATGTGGCCATGATGGGATTATTTGATGTACAAGTGGTTAGTGGTTTCCCAAATCCCCTTAGGTGGATGGTCATGGCATGTCCTTTTAGTCTCCATTCTCAGGGTGATTGGTTTTATTACTCCGACTGACTATCCCTTGGAGGTGGTAACTTCCTCCAATTTGGGTATTTATGTCCTGGGTAGGTATGTGGGAATTATGAGGTGGATCTACTAATATAAATGATTTACATGGCCCTAACTACTCACTTATTGTATTTGCTATGTAAAGGTGATTGCGCTTTGTAAGGGTTGTCATACCCATGGTTTAGCACACTTATTTTACCCCACGTGGACCCCCTCTTTCTTATGTGTTTTTAGAAACACTAACCAAAAAGGAGAGAGGAGACCTAATTAAACTAGAAAGTAAATGATGGAAATCACACACAACACACCGATATTTACCCTGGAAACCCTTAACCGGGAAAACCAACATTCCTTGAGCGACTCCACCTCCTCATTTTCTTATTCATTCAATGAATAAAGAGTTGCAATACTAACCTTGGTCCACACCTAAGACACAATTCATCATCCTACTCTCTTGCTTTACCACAAGTACAACCCTACAACCATCTGGCTTACATCTTCACGACCATTACATACTCACGATTCTCTCTACCGAGGAATACACTTATCAAGATCAAGATTCTCTCTAGACAATAATACATAACGCATTATTTATAGGCATATACAAAATGTAAAACCGTAATTCGTGGTGCCCAAAAATGGTTACAGATCCATGAATGATTGGTTGCGATCCCGCGAATCTCGCGATTCTGTTACATGTTTTGACCACTAGTAGAACATCGGTTGATTAATAGTTAGATACTAATAGACCATCCGGTCGATCTCTAGTCGGTTACCATTTCGACCTTTAGTTGGATACCTGTCGATCTCTAATTGTGTTGTCCCATTGACCATCTGTCAACCATCGACTTGACTTAACCGTTAGTCGATCCATCCATCAGTCAATCATCCTCAAATAACCAGTCGGTTGAATGAATTTCTGCTACAAAGAATATAACATTCCCAACAGTCTCCCACTTGTTATCTTCTTTGCAGAAACATGAGAACATGAACTTCTATTCACTGACCCAAGGTAGCAATGCCCATTTCCTCTCTATATCAAGAGAAATTCACAACACTCACATACTTGGTTAAAGAGTCTACTATGTTTTCCAAAGTGTTTTCCTTTTCCAACAACACCTTTTTTCTTTCCACCATGTCTCTCACAAAATGGTATTGTACACCAATTTGCTTCATCTCGGAATGGTAAGCTAGGTTCTTTGCCAATAAAATTGCACTTTGATTGTCACAATTTATCCTCATAGCTTGTCGTTCAAACTAGATCCCTAAACACAATCTATGTAACCATACTACTTCTTTGCTTGCATGGTTGGCTGCCATGTATTTATATTTTGTTGTCGACAAGGCTACTACCACCTATCTTTTACTCATCCAAGGCTACTATCCGATGGTCGACCTTCTTCGATCAAGATCTCCATCCCAATCTGTATCGACAAAGCCATGTACATTCACTTCCATGTCAATTTCAGGTTTCCTTTGGTAACAGATTGCATACTCGGTTGTGCCACACAAGTACCTGAACACTCTCTTGATAGTAGTCTAGTTTTCTTTCCCAGGTGTTGACATGTACTTGCTCAATACTCCCATTGCATGGGAAATATCTGGTCGACTGCAGACCATTGCATACATTAGACTACCAACAACACTAGCATTAGGAACACACATCATGTCCTCTATTTCTTCATGTGTCTTTGGACACTGTTCAACAATTAGTTTTACCCCTACAGGAACAAGTACCTTGACTAGTTTGCATTCCTGCATGTTGAAATGTTTTAGGACCGTTTCAATGTACTTCCTCTAGATTAACCAAAGTTTTTCAACTACTCGATATCTCTTAATCTCCATTCCTAGAATTAAGTTACCCGCATCGATATCCTTCATGTCGAGATTGGAGGATAGTTGCATCTTCACCTCCTTTATTGAATTCATGTCGTTTCCAACCAACAACATGTCATCGAAATACAAAGCTACATATATGAAACAATCACTTTCTCTCTTGTAATACACACAATGATCAATCGTTCTTCACACAAATTCAAAACTTAGGATGTACGTGTCGGACTTTTGGTACCACATCCTTGGTGATAGATTTAGACCATAAAGGGATCTTTTCAGTTTGCACACTAGCTCCTTTTTATCCTTTACTACAAATGATTTAGGTCATTTCATGTAGATTTCTTCTTTCAAGTCCCCATGTAGGAACATTATCTTCACATATATTTTCTCTATCTCAAGATCAAATGCTACAATGAGATACATTAGTACTCTAATGGAAGTTAATTTCACAACAGAAGATAAAATATCACCAAATTCAACTCCCTCGACTTGGGAATACCCTATTGCTATCGATCAAGCTTTAAATTTATCAACTTGACCTGTTTCATTCAATTTATTCTTGAACATCCACTTTCTACCAACGAGTTTACTTCCATTAGGTAGCTCAACCAAATTCCATGTATGATTCTTGTGCAATGGTTCCATTTCTTCGACCATGGCATCCTTCCAGAGTTTACCCTATGTCTAGTTGATTGCCTCTCTAACCAACTTGGGTTCATTATCAAAGGCAGATAATACAAATGCAAAATGGAAATAAAGTGGACTGCATATTTCAGCTGGTTTCCTTACTTGTTCATACCTCCTGACAATCAAAGTTGGTGGTTCCACCTCTTCATTTGATTCAGTCAACTTGTTTGATCATGTTCTTCATTTTTTAGCTCAAACACCAATTTCTTTGTTTCTTTATCAATTTGATCCCCTTCAATTCCGAAAGTTCCTCTGACTTCCCTAAAGATCACATCTTGACTATAGAGTTTTTATTCAATACCAGATCACATACCTTGTATCCTTTTATTCCATCCTCGTAACCAATGAAAATACACTTGACTTCCGTATTGTCCAACGCATTCCTCTTTTCATTGGGATTATGCACAAATGCATTATAGCCAAAAAATATGATATGTGAAAGTGAAGTATTCTTACCAAATCATGCTTCATGTGGATTTGATTCGACTAGCACCAATGAAGGAGACCTATTTACCAAACATTGTGCAATGTCGACTTCCTCTACCCAAAATTTGTGTGCTAGCTCTGCACCACTAAGCATGCTTCTTGCGTTTTCCATCAACATAATGTTCATTATTTCAACAACTCCATGATTTTGCTGAAGGGTGTATATAGTGGTATTTTGGTGTGCTATATGCCACATTGCTTCCAAAAATACTCAAACTCCTTACCACAAATTTCACCTATGTTGTTAGTGTTGATTTTTCAATATACAAGGTTTAAGCATGAAGTTCATTCCATTTTAGCATTTAACTTAAACCATAAACAATTTTGTTGCAACAACCAAGATCACAAGAAGAAACACCATGCACAAGTACATAAGAAGTATCTTGGGAAACCCTTCTCAACAAGGGAAGAAAACCAAGCCAATCCTTTGCTATATTCTTCAAGACAAAGACCTTCACCACCAATAAAACCTAGCACACAAGAGGGTGCTTACAAACCCTAGAAGACTAGAGCCCAAGAGAGGTGTGCACTTTTCCCAAGAAGGTGTACTTTCTGAAATTTCCAAACTCACACAAAAGATATGATTCCTCAATGGGGAATTTACCTTTACTTATATTATACTTGACCTATCAACATAAGTGTCTACTGGCACAACAGGGCCGACCTCTCTAACTCACAATATAATTAATAACCATATTAATTATATTTTACATTAATTATCAATTACATTAAGGTGGGGCCGACATGTACCCTTTACATTACAATTAGGGTTACAGGTAGGTTTGACTCTTGAACAATATAGAAAGGGATCACATACACCCACTAGTGCTCAACCACTAGGGGCACATCCATAGGGATGTCTATATCTCTATCTCACTGTGCATCATATGAGAACCACACTCACTAGTGCTCAACCACTAGGATCACGTTTACCTGTGCTCATCCACAAGCATGTCCACTCAACATATCTTCTTTTCCACTGCATTACATAGGAGAGTCATTTGGAGTTCATCATCTCAACTCTCTGCTCAAAGGAGGCTAACACATCGTCTTCATCTATGTCTCACAACGATGCATCCGACTTTCGAAAATTCACACGTTCACCTTGTGCTCAGCCACATACACATCCAACTCAACAGATATTCTTTCTCATTGTGGTACACAAGAGAATCATCTAGAGTTCTTCTCAACTCTCTGCAAGGAGGAGGCCATCACTACATTCCAGCTCTGTCTCGGATAAAAACCATGCACCCAACTCATGGTCTCTCTCTCGGGTTGACTCAATCAGTCTATGTCCTGGAGGATGCCTCATGCAACTGTAATCATCAACACTCCCTCTCATCTAGGGAGGCATTCTCCACTAGGCCAAGTATCTCACATAAATACTCAAACTTTGTCTTGGCAAGGAATTTGGTGAAGATATTTGTGATCTGCTCATGGGTAGGAAGATATTGCAAGTGTATTGTCTTCCTCTGCACCATATCTATGATATAGTGATACTTTATCTCTATGTGTTTCGAACTTTCATGAAACACGTGGTTCTCAGAGAGATTTACACAACTCTAGTTATCACAATGAATAGTAGTAGGATCCATCTCATGATCGAATAAGTCAGTGAGAAGTTTTCAAAGCCACACTGCTTCATGGATTGCTACACACAATGCGATGTATTCTACCTCTGCGGTGCTTAATGCCACAGAGCTTTGTTTTCTGCTACACCATGAAACCATGGCAGACCCTAAAGTGATGAAACAACCAGAGGTGATTTTTTTGTCCACTGTGCTCCTTGCCAAATCTGCATCGGCGTATCCTTTCAGGCTCAAGTCTACACTGGAGGCATATCTTAGGCCATAACCAATTTTTCCTTGTAAGTACCTCAATACATGTTTTGCAACTATCCAGTGTGTCTGTCTTGGTTGGCTCATAAACTGGCTAAGCACATTCACTGCATAACATATATCTAGTCTGGTGTTAACCAGATACATCAATGATCCAATTAAATGTCTGTATAAGTGTGGATCTACCTCTCCTGAATCAGTATCACTCATCTTCTTCAAATCCATCATCATTGGAGTGGGCATGGATATGCATTCTATCATACCAAAATTTTTCAATATCTCCACAGTATATTTTCCTTGACTCAGGAAAATCTCATCTATCCTCTGCCATACTTCTATTCCCAAGAAGTAATGCATCAAGCCTAAATCCTTCATTTCAAATTTTGCACTAGTCAATGCTCGTTTGCATTCAACAATGAGTCTCTCTAAACCAGTGAGGAAAAGGTGATCCAAGTAGATATCGATGGTCACCCACCTTTTTCAACTGGATATCGATGGCCACCCACCTTTTCCAACTAGGTATCTGAATGCATGATTGAGCCCCCAAAATGAATCTCCTCGATGATACCTTTCCAATGAGCTATCATACGCCTAAAACATATATCGTATGCAAAAGTTACGACCCTGAGAAGTTGATGTACTAACTTACCTAGATGGGGCCCACATGACTTTTGGTGCTTCATCTCCTAGGGTTAGGTTTTTGAATGTCTAGGATTTTTGGCATTATTTTTTATTGTAAAAAGGACTTCAGAGCCTCATTGTAATGATCTTCTTGCGAATGAGTGCAGCCGTCACATTTGTTCTCAGAGATAATCTGCCACCATTCCAACAAACTTGTTTCCGTTGCATTTTACAGTTTCAACTTATTTCCTTATTGAATAGAAAACCAGTTTTACTGTATCTCTGTTATTTTGTGTTAAGCACATGTTAATATTATGTAGTCATTTCGTTCTTCTCATAAAATCTGGATCAGTGGTATCAGAGCAGTTTGCTCCTTGCCATCTTAATTCATGTACCCAACGAGGTCGGAGTACAAAGAGTTGGGTCTCGATCTTGTTTCTCTCGAGGTCAAAATCTCTTGCACGCCCAAACAACCTCTCATGGTAGGAGAAAATAAAAATGATGGGATAGGAGATCCTTTCAAACTATTGATTGAGGAATCCCTCACACAACAAAGGAACGAGATGATGGATAGTTTCATGCAAATCCTTCGACGACTACCAACAAGCGACACATCTTCTTCGAGCGGAGGCACCGCCCCCTTCAAGGTACAAATAAACTTCAATATTCCTATATTTGAAGGTCAGATAGACGCAAATGTTGTATACAAGTGGTTGAATCTACTAGAAGGGTATATTTTTGTCCATAACTTTTCGAATAGAGAAAAGATTACTTTTGCGCTCCTCAAAGTCGTTCCCCATGTCAAAGATTGGTGGGAATCTTTCTGTGAGAAAAAGGAAATAGAGGAACCTTCATCATTTATAGTCACAACCACCTGGGAATCCTTCAGGGATGCTATTAAGGAACAATACTACCCTATCAGAAGTTTTGATGACTTGTATACCAAATCGACCACACTGCGGCAAGAAAGAGGCCAAGCAATGCCAGAGTTCACAAATATCTTCCATACCTTGCACACCAAGTTGGGTATCAAATATTTAGAGAGACATCTGGTGCTCAAGTATCGTGGAGCTCTGCATAGATACATCCATAATGAAATGTAATTTCTGGACATCTCATCCTTGGGTGCGACCTACCGATATGCCATCAAAATCGAGCAAAAGCTCAAACAAAAGATGCGGCAATTTGGGCATGGGGACCCCTCACAACAAAAGCCAGGAAAGGGAGGCCCCAACCCACAGAACAAAGGATAGAGAAAATATGGACAGTACCAGGCCAACCATTCCAAGTTGCAAGCAAATAAGGACACCGGAAAGACAAAGAAATATATCGGGAAGTGGTGCAACTTCCATAAGATCCCTTGGCATAACATTGTTGACTGCCGCTCAAAGAAGTGGTTGGTGGCCGAAGTGAAAGCCTGTGAATAAGATGCGGGTTCTGACTCTGATCTAGAATCAAAAAGGGGAAGACAGATCATTGACACAGAACCCAGTGCCACCATTGCTACCACCAAGCTCCAGCCTGGTGAACCAGACGAGCCAAAAGAAGGAGAACGCATCTTCCATTCACAGATGTGGGTAAAAGGCACCTGACTGCACTTCATTGTTGATAGCGGTAGCCAAAAGAACATCAGGTCAACGTAGGTCATCAAGCGGTTGGCCTTGCCGACAACGCGTCACCCACAACCCTACACCATTGGATGGCTCCACCAAGGAAGCAATCTCCGCATTAGCCAACAGTGTCGATTGTCGTACGACATCAAGCCCTTCAAAGATGAGGTATTGTGTGATGTTTCTCCTCTCGAAGTTTGTGATGTTCTTTTGGACCAACCTTATTTATGGAAACATCATGTTGTATATGAGTCTAGGCCTCGTAAAGTTATTATTACTTTGAACAGGAAATTGTACAGGATACCTGAGGCAGTCCCACCTAGTGTTATTTCATTGATCTCTTCTAAGAAATGAAAGAAGGTCATCTCTTAGACAAGGAAGTTTTTCTTAATTTTGATTCACTCTCAGAATAAACGAAAGATCACAACCACATCCAGGGTCTCTATGGATGACCTCTCCACACAACAGAAGCAAGTAGATAAGGTCATGGAAGAATACTCAGATATCTTCTCCTCACCTACCGGGGTACCTCTGCACTGCCAGGTCAAGCACCCCATCGATCTGACCCCGATGCACCGCTAACCAATGGACCAGTCTATCGCTGCTCTCTGTTAGAGAATGAGGAGATCAAGTGATAGATCCAAGAACTGCTCCACAAGGGGCACATCCATCCCAACTCATCACCTTGCGGGAGCCCAATCGTGCTGGTGCAGAAGAAATATGGAACCGGGCGACTCTGCATTGATTACCGGGCTCTGAATAAAATCACAGTTAGAAAACGGTACCCAATTCCCCAAATCGACAACCTCCTTGATCAACTTACGGGGGCCAAATACTTCGGTAAGATTGATCTTAAGTATGGCTACATTCAGGTCCGGATAGAACATAAAGATGTATAGAAAACTACCTTCGAGTCAAAGGAAGGCCTTTTTGAATCGTTGGTCATGCCCTTTGGTTTGAAAAATGCTCCAACCACTTTCATGAGGATGATGGATGATATCCTGCAACCATTCACCAATAATTTTGTAGTGGTGTATCTAGATGACATTCTCATTTACAACAAGACTTGGGCCGAACACTTGCAGCATATTCAACAAGTTCTGCACACCCTGCGGCAGCACAAGCTATACGCCAACATGTAAAAATGCTCCTTTGGTATGGACATGGTCCATTACCTGGGATACATCATTGATCAACATGTGTATCCAACCAAGATCCAAGTCATCTGTGATTGGCCAACCCCAACCATAGTCACTGAGCTTCGGAGCTTCTTGGTCCTTGCCAATTTACACCGCAGGTTCGTGTTGGGATTCTCCCATATTGCATGGGCCCTCAGCCAAATAACCAGAGGTGGTGGTAAGGCTAAATTTGTGTGGGGTCGGTCCCAACAACAAGAATTCGATGATTTGAAGCAGCGCTTGTGCTCTACCTCAGTATTTTCACTACCAGACCTACAACAACCCTTTTAGATTGAGACAGATGCTTCAGACTATGCAGTGGGTGTCGCTCTCACTCATCACGGCCACCCTGTGGCCTATCATAGTGAGACACTATCAGATGTTGTCTGTAAGTACCCTACTTACGATAAAGAAATGTACTCCATTGTGCAAGCCTGTCGCCAGTGGAGACATTACATTCTTGGGAAGGAGATAGTCATCCACACTGATCAATATAAGCCACTGCAGTTCATGCAAACACAAGGAAAATTGCAGAATGATCTCCATCAAAAGTGGTCCATATACTTGCAGCAATTCCACCTCAACATCAAGTATAAAACATGAAGCACGAATCGTGTCGTTGATTTCCTCACAAAACCACCAGTCGTGACACTCACCATAGTGCTAGACTCCTGCGGCCATGAGACCTCTGGATGGTCCCAACTCTATGAGACAAACCCGTACTTCGCCACCACCTACCAAATTTTGGGTGCAAATGCAGTTGTCGATAATTTCTATCTTCAGGATGTGTTGTTGTGTCGTTTGGGCCATATATGTGTTCCATCAAGCGAGCGAGCGAAGCTAATCTGGGAAACCCACTATAGTCAGGTGGCAGGACACTTCGGCGTCGAAAAGACAGTGGCGATTCTACATAAACATTTCTACTGGACGAGACTTCGACAGGAGGTCAGCAAGTATATCAGGTCCTGCACTACCTATGCTATTGCCAAACCGACCACTAATAAACAGGGCCTGTAAAGCCCTCTTCCTACTCTTGACAGGCCATGGGAATCCATCTCAATGGACTACATGTCGGACTTCCCATCCACCAAGCAGGGAAATGACTTTGTTTTTTTGGTTGTTGATCGATTTTCTAAGATGGCAATTATGATTGCCTGCAAGAAGAATATTAGAGCAAAGGCCACTGCCAAGATCTTCTTTGAACGAGTTTGGGTACATTTTGGAATCCCACAAACCATTGTCTCAGATCGGGACATTCAATTTCTCAACACATTCTGGTCGAGCCTCTGGTCATTGCTGGCCACCAAGCTCACCAAATCCACAGCCTTCCACCCCCAGATAGATGGCCAAACCGAGGTCGTAAATCTAATTATTGTGTATATCCTCCGCATGTATAATTCAAAGAACCCTCGCACATGGGATGAGATCCTTCCCTATGTCCAACATAGTTACAACTAAGCCATGCATAGCTCAACCGACCACAACCACTTTTAGGTGGGGTTTGGATTCCAACCATTAGGTACCATAGATTTTGCACTTCCCCTTGCAGTCACCTCGACTGAATCATCTCCTGCTCCAACTGAAGATGACAAAGCCACCTGGTTCATTGAGAAGATCCAACACATTTTCCAATAGGTTCAGGATATCTTACAGAATTCCAATGACAAGTACAAGCAGCACCATGATCAACATCAGGTGCCACATAAGTTTCATGTGGGCGACAAAGTTTGGTTGCACTTGCAGAAAGAACACCTTATAGGACCCCATAGAAAGATTTGTCCACTCTGTTATGCGTCGTACACCATCACCAAGGCCGTGGGGGATAATTCTTTTGAGCTCAACATTACTCCTTTCCTTGTCCTGCATCCAGTGTTCAATGTGGATCTCCTTTTCCCTTATTTCCCACCATTATTGGACACCTCAGATGTAGCAGAACAACTGACACCAACAGAGCTCAACCCCAACTGCATACAACATGCATCCAGTGATCAGATTGTGGACACACAGATCAAGGGCACTTGACAACAAAGTATCCAGCTTTATCTACCTGTCAAAGCAGGGTAGCTTCTGCACCAAGGCAAGTGGCTTACCTGGGGCCAAATTCAGTAGAAATTTCCTCATCTGATGGGGGAACTCAACGTAATGGAGACCATTGCTTCCTAAGGAGGTAGGATTGATCCAGGTGGATATCAGTGGCCACCCATCTTTTTCAACTGGATATCGGTGGCCACCCACCTTTTCCAATTGGCTCAAAACAATTTTCTAGCAATTTTGGCAATTTACTATTTTTAGCAGTTTTAACTTTCGGGGCCATTTTGAGGGCCTAAATGAAGGTTTTTTGGGATTGAGATTCTCAATGATAGCCAAAGGTATTATTGATCCCCCAAAATGAATCTTCTCGACAATACCTTTCCAACAGGCTATCATACGCCTAAAATGAAGATTGTATGCAAAAGTTACGACCCCGAGAAGTTGATGTACTAACTTACCCGGACGGGACCCACATGACTTTTGGCGCTTCATCTCCTAGGGTTAGGTTTTTTGATGTATAGGGTTTTTGGCATTATTTTTTATTGTAAAAATTCCTTCAGAGCGTCATTGTAATGATGTTCTTGTGAATGAGCGCAACCGTCACATCTCTTCTTAGAGATAAGTCGCCACCATTCCAGCAAGCTTGTTTCCACTGCATTTTCCAGTTTTAACTTATTTCGTTATTGAATAGAAAACTAGTTTTACTGTATCTCTGTTATTTTGTGTTAAGAACCTATTAATAATCTATAGTCATTTCGTTCTTCTCATAAAATCTGGATCAAAAGGTCTTCCACATATAGCACCAAAATCAAACAGTCATTGCCATCAATGTGATAATATAAGTTTGGATCAAAAACACTTTTGTTGAAGCCCAAACTCATCAGAAATCCATCCATTTTCTCGTACCAAGCACGTGGTGCTTGCTTTAGACCATATAGGGATTTCTTAAACCTACACACATGATATATTTTGTTGTGTATAACAAATATTTCTAGCTACTCGATATAAACTTCTTCCTCAATTTCACCATTGAGAAAGGTTATCTTTACATCCATATAATGTAGCTTCCAACCCATGGAATCAACTAGTGCAATGATAGAACGGATGGAGGTTTATCAGGCTACTGGAGCAAAAGTCTCGTCATAGTCAACTTCCTCTACTTATGAAAACCCTCTGGCTACAAATCTCGCTTTGTAATTTTCGATGCTTCCATCAACTGCATGCTTGATTTTATAAATCCATTTGGAAGTCACTACAGACTTTCCCTCTGGTCTTGGAACAATATCCCATACATCATTTTTCAATATAGATTGATATTCTTCAGTCATGGAATCTTTCCATACTTTTTCACCTGAAGCTTCTCCATGACAAGATGGATTTGAGTCAATGATGTGGGTCATGGATAAAAGGTAGCTTGAGAATATCTTTGGTCTCTTTCTCTCTCTAGTTGTTCCTTGAGGGGCTTTATGTCCCTCTGCTTCTTGTAGAGTTTGTCGGGCCCAAGCAGGCCTTTTATGTCCAACTGTAATATCTCTAGGTATGTCACTTGGAGCAACTAGATCGACTGGAACAACTGGATAAAATGGAGCTATTGGATCCACTGGAATAATGCATGTCTCCCTCTAAATTATTGAAGGGGGAGAAGCCATTGTCTCACTATCAATTTCCATCTGAGTTTCTCTAGATATTTGGAAGGATACTTATTCCTCAAAGGTAACATCTCTTCTTATTTCAATTTGTCTTTGAATAGGAATGTAGATTCAATATGCCTTTGAGGGTTCATTGTATCCTACAAATGTGCCCTTTCTCCCTGAAGGTTCTAGCTTGGATCTCTTCGCTTTGGGTATATGAAAATATACTGGACACCCAAATATTCTGAAGTGTCCAATATCAAGCTTCACTTCGGTGAAGGATTCTTCTGGAGTAATGTTCTTCAAGATTTAATGAGGAATTATGTTTTGGACATACATTGTTGTCATACATGCTTCTACCCATAGAGTCATAGGTAGACTCTGATCATGTATCATTTCTTTGGTTCCTTGATGATAGTTCTTTTTTTCCTTTCTGCAACCCCATTTTGTTGAGGGTTGTAAGGAACTGTGAACTCCCTCTTGATCCCTGCTTCAATACAAAAAGTGTTGAAATATTTTGAGATGTATTCTCCTCCATTATCTGATCTTAATACTTTGATTTTTCTTCTGGTTTGGTTCTCAACCTGAGCTTTGAATTCTTGAAATTTGTCAAGGACTCCATCCTTTTTCTTTAGAAAGTAAATCCAAGTTTTTTGGGAGTGATCATCTATGAAGAGTACATACTATAAGTACCCATTCAGAGATGCAAAATTCATTGGTCCACACACAATTGAATGTATTAAGTCCAAGATTTCCTTGGATCTATTGTCACTGCTTGAGAAGGATCCTTTAACATTTTTTCCAAGGGCACAACCTTTGCAAACACCTTTATGCTGAATTTGTATTTATGGTAGACCTGTTACCATTTTCCCTAGATATGGGAGATCTCTATAATGAATGTGAGAAAGTATTCTATGCCATATCTAACTCAAGTTGATAGTGTCATGTAGCAGGGCCTGGACTGGTTTGATGGTTAATCTATACAAGTTGTTTTCTCGGACAACAATTAACTTGGCAGATTTTATTTGAGAGTCTTTGTGCCATGCAAGAACTCTTCCTTCTAAGAAAGTAACATTGTAGCCCTTGTCTTCCAAGGTAGAAATAGAGACAAGGTTCCTCTTCATTCCAGGTACATATAATACTTATTTTAATCTAAGATGCATATCTGAATCTAGTTGGAAGGTATAAGTTCCAACCCCTCTCACATTGTATCTAGCATCATCTCCAAGGAAAAGATGTAGATGTGTCTCTTTCTCAACAAAATTTGTTAGGTGATCTCTAAGACCGGTCATGTGCCTAGAGGCACCACTGTCAATTAACCAAGCATTATCATTGGTAGGGACCATACCTGAGAGTGTTGAGATGTTGATGTCTTCATTTTCTTGAGGTATTGTCTTCCTGGAACTGAGTTTTCTTGAACCATCAAGCTTTTCTTCAATCATGATTTTGCTCATTTTAATTTTGGATTCTTCGCAAACCCTTGTCAACTAGGATAGAAAACCTAATGGCTAGGCTAGGCTAACACTTTTAGGTTTTGTTGGACTTATGGCTGCCAACAATAAGACTTTCAAGGATAGGATAGCATTGGTGAGATGAATAGATCCTTCAAAGAGTAACTGAAACCCAATTCTGAAATTTTATGCAGAAATTAGTGAAACCCTAGAAACCCTAGGGCCAAAAAGTCAAAATGATCGAAATTGCAGTTTGATACTTGTTGGAGGTGCACTGAAGGAGGACGTACACACCTATACTCTTTTTAGCCCCAACGTCCAAGTTCCAAGTGATGAAAACTCCCAGAAAGGTAGGTCGTACGAAATTTCTGGAAACCCTAGGAGGGTCGTACGGTTTCTGCAGGAGAAAGAGGATGGATGAATGTTGTTTTTGCAATGGGTTCTTCAAGACCTATGCTATGATACCATGTTTATTTTTCAATATACAAGGTTTAAGCATGAAGTTCATTCCATTTTAGAATTTAACTTAAACCATAAAAAAATTTGTTGTGGCAACCAAGATCACAAGAAGAAACACCATGCACAAGTATGCACGAAGTATCCTAGGAAACCCTTCTTAACAAGGGAATAAACCCCAACCAATCATTTTATATAGTCTTCAAGAGAAATACCTTCACCACCAAGAAAACCTAGTACACAAGAGGGTGCTTACAAACCCTAGAAGACTAGCACCGAAGAGAGGTGCACACTTTTCCCAAGAAGATGTACTTGCTGAAATTTCCAAACTCACACAAAAGATATGATTCCTCAATGGGGAATTTACCTTTAATTATATTAGAATTGAATTGTCAACAAAAGTTTCTATTGGCACAACAAGGCCGACCTCTCTAACTCACAATATAATTAATAATAACCAAATTAATTATCTTTTACATTAATTATCAATTACATTAAGGTGGGGCCGACCTGTACCCTTTACATTATAATTAGGGTTACAGGTAGGTCTGAATATTGAACAATATAGCAAGGGATCTCATACACCCACTAATTCTCAACCACTAGGGGTACATCCATAGGGATGTACATATATCTATATCACTACGTCTCACAGGAGAACCACACTCACTAGTGCTTAGCCACTAGGATCATGTTCACCTTTGCTCATCCACATGCATGTCCACTCAACATATCTTCTTTCCCACTGCATTACACATGAGACTTATTTGGAGTTCATCATATCAACTCTTTACTCAAAGGAGGATAATACATCATCTTCATCTATGTCTCACAACGACGCACCCAACTCATGGGAATTCACACGTTCACCTTGTGCTCATCCATAATCACATCCAACTCAATAGATCTCCTTTCTCACTGTGTTACACAGGAGAATCATCTGGACTTATTCTCAACTCTTTGTAAGGAGGAGGCCATCAATACGTTCCAGCTCTGTCTCAGATAGGAACCATGCACCCAACTCATGGGATCTCTCTCAAGTCGAATCAATCAGTCTGTGCCTTGGAGGATGTCTCACGCAACTGTAATCATCAACAATTAGTTCTCAACACCTTGATATTCTTATATGTATAGTTTTCCACAAGATATTTAATCTCTTTGAACTTAGTGAAAACCTTATATTTCTTTCCTAGGAAATATAGCCATGTATTCTTGGGAAATAATCTATGAAGGAGACATAATATGGGACAAAATACATCACTATGTATCAATTACAAAATATTTTTTTTCCCTTGTAGCACCGGATGGGAATCTCACATGATTATGTTTTCCATGGATGCAATGTTCACAAAAATCGACTTCTAAAGAAAAATTAGGGAAACCTTTGACCATACCTTTGGTGTGCATAGATCGAAGCCCATTTTCTCCAATATGTCCCATCCTTTGGTGCCCTAACATGGTTGGGTATACTAGAGGAGGAATAGTCGACTCGGTCGCAGTCAAGTCGACCTTCGTCGAGTCGACTTTAGGAACAACTAAATTGTTGCATCTATTCGAGTCGACACTCCCCAACAACTTGTACAAGGTTCCAATCTGAGCTCCTCTCTTCAAGACCATTGCTCCTCTAACCATTTTGCATGAATCCTTATCAAATATAGTGTGCACACTTGTATCACTTATTTTGATGACATATATTATATTTCTTTCCACACCTAAAGTATGTAGCAAACTTGGAATGGTTCTAATCATCCCATCCTTTATCATCAGTCAGAATCTACCTTGTACAATAATCATGGTTTTCAAGTCATCTACCAATAATACATCTCCTCCTTCATACTTCTCATATTCACATAACCATTCTCTATGACGTTTCATATGGAAATATGCACATGAGTCGATCAACCAAACATCATGATCTAACTGTGTATTGGTTGATGCCAAATAAATGTCCCCTCATTTGTCTAGAAAAGTCTTTCCTTTAGTTGATTGATTCTTATTATATCCATGAATATTCTCAGCAACCTTCAACTTGCAATCACTTTTGTAATGCCTATATTTACTACACTTACAACATCTTCTCGTTGATTGAACTGAGGATTTAAATCTACCCCTCAACTTAGAATTTCTATAGAAGAATTTACCATTTTCTCTATCAATTGGTTGACCTCTCACTACCAATGCATATTTGGTCGATCCTTCCATGTTCTTCCACCTCATTTCCTATGGCAGTGAAGATGAAACCACATATTTAAGTGTTAATGTGGTTTAATTACTCCCAATAGCCACGACTAAGCTATCCCATGAATCTGTAAAAGAACACAATAGATTGATACATGTATCCTCCTTAGTGATTTTAATATCCACAAACAATAATTGACATAACACAATATTGAATGCATTTAGGTGATAATTTGTTACTAACCTATCATCACTCATCCTCAGAAGGTACGATTTCTTATGGACAAACAACTTGTTTACCAGGGATTTTGATTGGTACAAGTTCCCCAACTTATCCCACAATTTATTCGCAGTGTCTTTGCCTAAGACATTCAACAATACCAAATATATAATACAAAGTCGAAATCGTAGTCCTCACCTTCTTATTGAGTTTATCCCAATATTGCTTTGGCATGCTTGTCAGGATTCTTCTGGGATCCACAACGAACCATTGTTCTCGATCTACAAGAATATACTCTATTTTTAGCTTCCACAACTTAAAATGTTGGCCATTAAAATTTTCAATCTCAATATTAGAAATACCTGCCATTATTTCAAGAACAAATCACTATCTTACAGTTCCCATTGGACCTAGGTTTAACTTAGATCCAAGATTTGTTTAAACTTGGTCCCATACCAAATGCTAGATAAACTAAACCAAATAGAAGAAAGAAGACATAATTAAACTAGAAACTAATCAATGACAACCACATGTGGTATACAAAGGTTTACCTTGAAAACCCTTAATTGGGAAAACCAACATTCCTTGAGTGACTCTCGCTCCTCATTGTCTTATTAATTTAATGAATAAATAACTACATGACTAACCTTGGTCCACACCTAAGACACAATTAATCATCCTACTCTCTTTCTTTACCATAAGGACAACACTACAACCATTTGGCTTACATATTCATCACCAGTACAGGCTCACGACTCTCTCTACTAAGGCATAAGATTATCAAAATCAAGATTCTCTTTAGATGATAATACATAATGTACTATTTATAGGCATCTAAAACATGTAAAACCCCAATTCGTGGCACCCAAAATGGTTACAGATCCGTGAAGATGATAAGTTGTGATCTTGCAAATATTGGGATTCTGTTATAGGTTTTGACCACTAGTCAAACACTAGTCGGCTACAAGACCTCTACTTGGTTACCCTTTCGACCTTTAGTCGGATACCAGTCAACCATCCAGTCTACCTCCAATTGAGTCTTCTTGTCGATCACCTGTTGACCATTCATCAACCATCGACTTGACTTAACCATCAATCAATCCATCCACTAGTTGATCATCCTCGATGAGCCAGTCAGTTAACTGAATTTATTCTGCAAAGAATATAACATTCCCAACATGTATGTACCAGACTTTGGTCATGGGCCCTTGCAGATGATTATGCATACAATTATCCAAATTCACATTTCTTGAGGCAGTCTCACCGATTATGAGGCATATCATGTTTCTCGAGGCATTAGTCGCACTCTTCAAGGAAAAGACAAGCTATTTACATCCACATGGACATCCTCAACACTCACCATGTGAAATATACTAGAACATCCCCCTATTTTCGCACCTTTTTCAAGTGTTTTTTCTCACTAAAGAGGGTCGAATTTACTTGGGGAACTTTATGATAGTCGTGGGGTTATTTTGAGCCTACTTGGATGATTTGGAGATGAATTATAATCATGTTTTGAAGAATTAATAGCCGCAAATGGAGGATTCATCCACTGCTAAATGCGTCTTGTTCACATTTGGAGAGCACATTTCACTTGTTTAAGGTGGACGTTGGGAATAAAGTGGACAAGGATTATTGTTTTCCTCATTTCAAGGCTTCTCAAGTGCATTTTATATGGAATTTTGTGTTAGCGCTCTGTAAACTCATTCAGCTAAGGAAACAAATGACATAGGCAACCTACAAACCAACTTAAAGGTCGGAAACTAGCCTTTCCGACCTAAAGAGGGATCTCTCTAAGAATTCGTCTCTGTACGAGTTATGGATTTGAAACTATCGGTTGGATTTAACAACTTTGTACAATATTTTTGGTTCTATTGGCAAGAGAACGCAAGACCTCAAGCCATGGAGTCAATTTCATAAAATCAGAGAAAAAAATGACTTGGTGACTAAAATTGAGAGGATAAAGGCTAAGTAGGCAATGGTCTTTCAGTTCAAAATCATTGTGTATGGAAAGAGAAAAACACATAAAGCAACTCAGAGAACCGCTGGAGATAAATTATGAGTTCACTTAGAAGAAACACAATCGTCTAAATGGAAAAATATAGAGCACCACGCAATGAATTCTAGTAATAATAACGTTCCGAGTAGAAAAAATGTAGATATGAATATAAAGAACACATGAAGTACGTACATAAAGAGAGTTTACAATACATCAAACCACTACCATTAGAATCTTTTCATCAAAGTTTCAGGACCTTTGCATTAAAATTCAATTGAGTTCGAAAAGCTACATTCAACAATCACTGTCTACATTACTTTTCCAACCAACCTGACTTACATTGAAAAGATGAAATATATAGACAAGGGTGCGTCGCTCGAGCTACCCCGCACTCTAACTAATATCCCTAGAAATTACGCTTTGACTATTCTCTGCTAGATGACCCTTCGTATGGCACTTTACTAAAAATATAAACTAAATGTACTCAATCATACAATAACTATCGTCTTTGCCGTGACAATTTGGTCATCAACAATATTTCGTCGTTAAGGAGTTATGTGTCGATGTTTTTCCTTAGACAGGTTATCTGGAAAATCAAGTTCTCTGTCATACTCCTACCCCCATTGTAACGGCCTTGATTTCTACCACACGATCATTTGTTGGAGCATGCATGTGGTGGGTAACCCCGAGTTGTCACAGGTGTTTCCAAGATGACAACGCCAGTTAGGGGACAATGCCTTTATTCAATTTGTCGTGTGTCCAACATACACTTTCCCTTATTAATAGGTGGGCCTCTAGCATTGTGCATCGTATACTTGTCACACAGGTACCTATCATAGTCCCTACTTCCCGACATGAAACATGACACGAGGAGAAAAAATCCATGCCACGTTTGAGAAGGAAAAAACGGAGTCAGACAATTATGCTTCTGGCCTCACCTGCAGTTTTGATATCTGAAGAGTTCTCCTCAGAGACCAATTGCACCTTTTTATATTCATCACTCGTCTTTGCAAAATCGCATTCTCTTTCATCCTCTTTTTCACACTGGCTAGAGCCGCGTGGACGTTTTCCATGGCCGGTCCACATTCCTTGAAGTGATTTGCAATTCTCTCTTCTAACATCCTCTATGCTTCGTGCAACTGGGTGATTGTGTCTTGCGCTTCCCTGAGCTGCCTCTTGAGCCAAGTTTTGTTTCCCTCTCGGCCCTGTGATGTTGATGCCTCGAGGGTCTTTTCTGCTAACTACTTTCTCATCTCTTTGTTCTCCAGGTACAACTCAACAATGGCGAGTTGCACTTGCTTTAGTTGTTGCGATGATTCATGAATATCCATTCCTTCAGTGTATGGCCTTCTCTGTTTTCCGTAGGTTTCTCGACTTGGACCTTCGACAAGTTCCAACCAAATGGCGCACATGAGTAACTCTTCGACGAATGAATTTTCACGTGGATCATTCGGGGCTTGGGCCTCCCTAGTCTCTTTGTTTTTCCTTGGCTTGCCCCTCTTCTAGGGTATCGACTGTTGGGGAGAAAGGTCTTCCAATGTATTTCCTTCTTCCCCAACCCTTCCTATTTTCGCCTCTGCACGGTGAGATGTTACTTTTCCCGTGGGTAGAGGGGAATCTCCTTTGGGTTCCCTGGGGGTGTCGGTTATGAGTAGAAATGAATCCCAGTTTTTTCCCAATTGTCTAAAATCCTTAACTATCATCAATTTGATTAGTTAGACATGAGATAGTTTCTTCTTCGGCTGGTTTGTTTGAGCCCGAACGTTATCTACCATTTCTCGGAGGCTTCGGTGCAAGAAGAAGGCATATTCAATGGTCTCCTTCTTGTGAAATGTATCAACAATATGATGTGATGTGGGTGTATTCTGTCATACCTTCCTTCACAGGTGAAATATTTCCTAATTGCCCTCATGATATTTTGAAAAGGCTCCTGTAGATATTGACTTGGAATGCCCACTTCAAATTTCTCGTTTAAACAGTCTGGTTCGATAAATTGCTCGTAGCATAGAACATCCAAAGGAATTCCTTTAGACTGCCTTTCACCACGCGAAGGAATCTTCGTTGCGACTGACAGAGTTCACTCCATCACTTGGAATGTGTTTCCTACAATTACTGTGTGAAGCCCATCGAAACTGAGTGTGAACTATTCCGCCAGTTTCACGTTAAATCCTTGGATTTTCTTACAAAAGAACATACATCTAACCTGTTAAAAAGATGCTCTGAATTTTGTATCTTCATTTACTAATGTCAAGCTTTGAGTTTCGGGACCCACATTTCTGCCACTTTGCACCCCTTTCCTCATGTTCTGGGTTGTTTCCATGGTGCAATGTGTGTTGGTTCCGCGCTCAAGGTGGATTTACCACAAAACCAAAGCGGTAATATTGATTGACCCGAGTTTGTGACACAACTGATGGAAATCAACTTCCTCACAGCAAGAAACTCAAGGCTCGTGGGAAAAATTATAGATAGTGCATAAACTTGGTTGGTGAATAGAATACATGCAGAGCAATGAGCATTTATAACTAGACAAGCGAGAGATGGAATCATGACAGGGGACACTGAATCCATGGTGACTAGAGGTTTCAAAGCAGACTGAATATTTGTGCATCACATCCACGTGACGGGTACACTTCGAAGTGTTTAAAGTACATCTGATAAGAGTTGCAAAGTATACGTGATATGAGCGTTGTGATTTCTCATCCTTTCTAACTTCATAATGAGCTTGTTAGAGTCCTAACCCGCACATAGGTAGATCAATATATTCGGATGTAATAAAGGTCAATATTAATAAGGCCTTTCAATAAAATAGAATAAGGCGGATGTAAGAAGACCTAATAG
>JZKD02S1579351.1:33000-56127 GCA_000966675.3 Picea glauca
GGACTTTTTCTACCTCCTTGACGCCTGTCTCCCGGATTTTTTATGGCGCTTTCCTTGGAACCTCCTCCTTTGGATTTCCTTTTTCAGTTGCATCCTTGATTGGGTTGTCTTTCTTTGGTCAGCTTGTGGAAGGGATGTCCACTTGGGGTTCCCTTATTGGATTCATTTGTTTAGGTTCTGCAGACACCTTTCTGCTCCTGAGGTTTTATTTCTTTTGGAACTGCATGATGGAATTTTGATAACCCTTCCTGAATTTCTCCATTTCCCAAGACAGTGTGTCATCGGTCTCTAGCATAATATCATCATTTGCGCTCATGTATTGATCGTATTCTCCCTTCTTCAAGAACATGTGTGTGTTCGTGTCATCGCAAAAATGCATTTGATCTTGGATCATCTGATCAAAATCTTCGTCCGCATAATTTTTTTGGAACGGGGGCCTTATTTGTTGGTCGCCCTGGTCTCTCTGTTCCCTCTGCCTGGTCTGTGCGACTGGACCTCTTCTAAGGTTCTGATTTCTAGGCTGGAGGTCATGTTGTTCTCGAGCGGCGGGATTATTCCCCACGAACATTCTTTCCATCAGTTTCTCCATCATCTTCATCATTAATTCGAACTTGTCATCCGAGGGTCGAGAAGTCGATGGATGCGCATCTCCTTGGGGTTTCTTCCTGCCTCTATTGAATTTTTGTTTGATCTTTACCGAAGCCATCCTATTTACTTCGACTTCGATTGCGTCACTCATCATGTCATCTAAATTAGCAGATCTTGTCTCCCTCAGAAGCAAGGAAAAAAAAATTTCAAAGGAGTTGACGTATCGAAGTTGCGCAGCCTCGAGAGGTGGATGGAATTCTACGGTGATTGAGTTGTATACCCTCATGAAATGGGCCGATAACTCTTGCACCATCTCTGCTGGCACTCTCTTCATATTGTTTTACTGCGTTAGTAATTGTAAAGGATTATTTTTGTCTCCCCATCTAGAAATGAATGATGTTTCTAATGCGGTGAAGTTGGGGATGCTTGCTGCTTGAAGATCCTTAAACCACTTTCTAACATCCCCTGAAAGAATTTGCACGAACAACCTCATATTTTCATCTTCATGATCCACCTCTTCTAGATCAAAAAAATTGTTGAACAATTCCAAGTGCTTTTGGGCAGAGGTGTTTCCCTCGGCATCATACGGCTTGATCCTTTGGTTGTAGTTCTGGGAAAAATCATGGAGTTGGGAAGGCAGAGCAAGGGAGGGAAACCTGGCATCCATTTCTCTAGGGGGTTTGGTATTTGCAGGATTTTATGAGTGTGGAATATGGCAGCTTGCGTGATTTTTTTTTGGTATCATAGATCGAAACCTCTACTCATCGAAGACTATGTCATCCAAGTTAGTTTCTAATTTAGACCTGAACAAGGTTTGTTTGAACATGGTGTCAAAATCGAGGTCGTCGATGATTTGTACACCGTCCTTGGTTAAGGACAAGTTTCTGTCCAGGTAATAGAACGGGTCTGGCGCCTGCTCCCTTGCCCTGCACAAAATTTTCTCGGGATCACACATGGGCTCTACAGGGTTCAGGTCAGGATCGACTCTGGTATAAATTGTCTTCAGAGCCAGGATTTATGAGTCACACTACTTTGTGCTACTAGTCTCTTTTACTAGAGTCACCAAGGTAAATGTTTCAACCAATGTAGATGTTTGGCCCATTGTTACCCTCCGGGGTCAAAACTATATCTTTAGTCGTTCTCCCAGGGAAAGTGCATTCAATTCCGTCCTCGACAACGACGCTAAAATGTTAGTTCTATGTAAACTCATTATGTTGAGGAAATGAATGACATAGGCAACCTACAAACCAACTTTAAGGCCATAAACTAGCCTTTCCGACCTAGAGAGGGCTCTCTCTAAGACTTCGTCTCTATACAGGTTATGTCTTTGAAACTGTCGGCTAGATTTAACACCTTTGTACAATATTTCTAGTTCTATTGGCAAGAGAACACAAGATTTTGGGCCTTGGAGTCAATTTCAGAAAACGAGGGAAACAAATGACTTGGTGACTAAAATTGAGAGGATAAAGGCTAAGTAGGAAATGGTCTTTCAGTTCAAAATCGTTCTGTATGGTTAGAGAAAAACACATGAAGCAACTCAGAGCACCACTGGAGATGAATTTTGAGTTCACTTAGAAGAAATACAATCGTCTAAATGGAGGAATCTAGAGCACTGCGCAGTGAATTCTAGATTTGAATAACGTTCTGATTTAGACAAAATATAGATATGAATATAAAGAACACATGAATCACGTACATAAAGAGAGTTTACAATACATCAAACCGCTACCATTAGAATATGTTCATCAAAGTTTCAGGACCTTTTCATTAAACTTCAATCGATTTCGAAAAGCTACATTCAATAGTCACTATCTACATTACTTTGCCAACCAACGTAGTTTACACTGAAAAGACAAAATATATAGACAAGGGTGCATTGCTCGGGCTACCCTGCCCTCTAACTACTATCCCTAGAAATTAGGCTCTGACTATTCTCTACTAGATGACCCTTCGTATGGAACTTTACTAAAAATAGAAACTGATAATACTCAATCGTACAATAACCGACATCTTTTCTGTGACAATTCGCTCATCAGCAAGATTTTGTCATTAAGGAGTGATGTGTCGATGATTTTCCTTCGATGGGTTATCTGGATGATCAAGTGCTCTGTCAGAATCCTACCCCCATTGTAACATCCTTTATTTCTGTCGTGCGACCATTTGTTGGAGCGTGCATGTGGCGGGTAACCTCGGGTTGTGGTAGGTGTTTCCAAGATGACAATGCCAGTCAGGGGACAACACCTTTCTTCAAACTGTGGTGTGTCCAACATAAACTTGTCCTTGGTAATATGTGGGTCTCTATCATTGTGGATCATATACTTGTTGCACGGGTACCTGTCATAGTCCCTAATCCCGACAGGAAACAGGACACGGGGAGAAACAATCTGCGCCACGTTTGAGAAGACAAAAAACAAAGTCGGTCTCCTGCAAGAAGATGGGTGGATTCAACGGTCTCCTTCCTTTGAAATGCATCAACAATATGATGTGATGTGGGTATATTCTTTCATACCTCCTTTCACAGGTGAAATATTTCCTAATCGCCCCCAGGAGCTTCTGAAAAGGCTCCTGTAGATATCGACTTGGAATGTCTGCTTCAACTTTCTCCTTTAAACAATATGGTTTGATAAATTCCGTGTAGCATAGCACATCCAAAGGCATGCCTTTATACCACCTTTCACCATGTGAAGGGATCTCCATTGCGGCTGACAGGGTTTCCTCCGTCACCTAGAATGTGTTTCCTGCAATTATTGCACGGAGCCCGTCGAAACTAAGCGCAGACTATTCCACCAGTTTCACGTTGAATCATTGGATTTTATTACAAAAGAACATGCATCTGACCTGTTCAAAATATCATTTGACATCCATATCTTCATTTACTAATGTCAATCTTTGAGGTTTGGATCCCACATTTCTGCCACTTCGTGTCCCTTTCCTTATGTTTTGGGTTGTTTCCATGGTGCAATGCATGTTGGTTATCCGCACACAGTGGATTTAGCACGAACCCAAAGAGGTAATATTGATTGACACAGGTTTGTGACACAACTGATGGAAATCGACTTCCTCGCAATGAGAAACTCAGGGCTTGCGGGAAAAATTACAGACAATGCATAAACTTGGCTGATGAATAGAATACATGCAGAGAAATGGGAATTTATAATTGGACGAGAGAGAGATGGAATCATGATAGGGGACACTGAATCCATGGTGACTAGAGGTTTCGAAGAAGACCGAAGATTTGCATAGAACATACACGTGATGGGTACACTTCAGAGTGTGTAAAGTACATATGATAAGAGTTGCAGAGTATATGTGATATGAGCATCATGATTTCTCATCTTTTCTGAATTCATAATGAGTTGATGATGGTCATTGCATCTGTCGACGTGACTCCTATTTAACAACTTGCCTCGACCTTTGTCATGTAAAACCTCCTCTTCTGACAGGACCTGAATTTTTGGGAAAATACCTTTACCACTTACACATGTATTGATTCTGACGTCCCTTCTCAACTCCAAGGGCCAACCGACCACTTGCTGACTTCGACCCATTCGTTGTTCGGTACCTGACCTCACATGCTTTGACAAATGGACCATGACTCGACTAAAAATGAATCTAACTGAAAAAATGACGTTGCTAACACGTTGTACCCTAAATCCAAAATGTACCTCTTAGAAGAGTGACATCACCTCCTTTGTGAGGGTTTTAAGCATGTAAAGTATCATTTAATTGTGTTTTGACATAGTCTCCAAGCTATGTGCATGACAATTCACTTTTGTTTTGATTCCTTAGCCTAAATTTAAGGAATAAATAATGGGAAGGAGTTGTGAAATTCATCTATAAATATAGGCCCTCCTCTCACTCCAAATTGTTGTGAATTGTTAGAGATCATTTGGAGCCATTAATAAAAGATATTTTACTTGGTGTTTCTTAGTGTCAATTATTGGAGCTCTTTATTTATTGATGATTCTTCTTGGTATTTTTAAATACTATTTTGAATGTTCAATATTCTATTAAAACTAGCAAGATTGATCCATTGAGGAGTTGCACAACTACTTGAAAATAGGACATATCTCGTGTCTTGATTAGTTTTATACTCACTGGCAAGGGTTTTAAGTATTCTTTCAAGTCTTTTGTTGATCTTGTTGGTGGAGGTTATTCTCTTGAGGGAAACCTTATTATAGGGCCTTAGTTTTCATGGGTTGTCTTGATTAGACAAGGGAATACTAGCCTTGAGGCACCAGTCTCTCATTCTAATCCATAAACATTGAATAACCAATTCTTAAAGGGACATATTTATTAACCCCATAAGCCCTAAGTGGAGATAAGGCACTAAGTTTAACTCCTAACAACCAACCAAAAAACCATAAAAACACAAATATTTTCTTTCATGTCATATAAAATACAAAAAAATATAAAATATGTATCGTCAAAACAATTTATTTCATTGTCTAGCGCAAAGTTAATGGTTTATTTTCATTTTCTAGACATTTTTGTCCAAGGGTTTACAGTAAATTGTTGATCTTTAACCCTAATAGGGAAAATTATCCACACACACTTATGCTTGAATGTTTTATATAACATTTTGAGGGTTGATTTAAGGTCTTTACTAATTCTGGAAATTAAATCACAAATGATAAAAATCAAAATTGGTGAAACCATAAAGCTAGGGTTTAACCCTAAAATGTGCATTTTAACCTTACCCTGGCTTATATTTCACTTGTGGATTGTTTATAAACTATATATAACACATTCTAATGGTGAAATTGATCTCCTAAGCGATTCATAGCTATTATGTTTCATTTTGGAGATTTTTGGTCAAACCCTAAGGAGATTCACCACATCTCTTTGCAAGTTTGAAACAATTGAATGGTTATTATTCATTTATATTTTCAAATGATCATTTTTGGGTTTTTTTTCATATTTTATTGATTTCCCTAGCTAAAGTATCCAATATTTATCATTACAAGTGTTTTTAGGCACTCTTAGGGTGTTTTTCCTCACTCAAAATTTGTATTTACTGTGTTATTTATCATATATCAGATTCTGGAATTTGTGGATAGCAAAAAGCTTATCCAATTTACAATATGTGATCAAGAGGTAACTCAGGTATATACTTTGTTCTTGGTTTATGTGATTAGATCTCACTCTTGTGCAGTAAAATGTGCTTGTTTCTTCATCATATTGTTGATTTATATTTCTGTTGTAGCATGTTTATTTCATATCTCAACACTTAATTAATTAGATCCTAACCTTATTTATATTGTGGTATTTATTTCCCTAGTTCTTAGTTAAATATTCTTTAGGCATTTGGCTATTCCATTGGCACTGGTCTATCTAACCATATATTGAGGTGTGTGTTCTGGAAGTGACTTGTATTGTAAGATACCTCGAGGTATTGTACATGTTTGTTTTCGTGGATTGGGATACCCCACATGGATTCAAAGAGTTTTCCTAAAGTAAAGGGGAAACAATGCTAAGGTGACAATGGTGTGTTTCTCGTATTGTGCTTATCCCCACTAGCACCTCCACAAACGTTGCTAGTTTGCGTAGTAACATTTTTAGGATCGTTGTCGGGGACGTCTTTGTTGGTCCGGTTCCTATCTCTTGACAACATTATCCCACTAGGTTATTAAGTTCTTGTATTTGTATATTGATGAGATTGTTGTTATTGCTAACTTGATTTGTATCAGCTGGCGACTATGCTCAAAGAAAATATAAAAAGGCACATTGCAAGAGGTAATTCCCATAAAAAAATATTAAAAGGTAACGTGCGACTGATTCGAAGCACAAATTTTGAATATGTTGTTGGATGTAGAGGTGAGCACATCCACCGATCATGAAGGCTCATTAAAGAAAGATAATCTTGGCAACTCCACCTTGGAATTTTATAAGGTATGATCAACTTTCATTTTATATTTATATATTTATAAGGAAAGAGAAATGGAATCACTCTCATGGTTTATCCATTGTTTTGTCCCTCTTGACTTCTCAAATGTATTGGATCCTCTTCATGAGAGACCAAATGTGGATTTAGATGAAATTCCAAAGCTTCATGGGAATGGTGATTCAACCTTGGGCCATATTTCAACATTTCTTGAATTTTGTAAAGACAACAAATTCATTTGTGAATATGACATGATGAAACATTTTGCACTTGGTTTTGAACATGATGCAAAGTCTTGGTTTGAATCTATCGGTAAGGGAGAAATTCCATTTTTTTTGGTGTTTCTAGAAGCATTTTGTAGACAATGGGGTTGTTGTGAGCAATGGATTCCCACTATCCAACAACTCAAAACATTTTATGATGCACAAAAGGTAAAAAACGAATGCCTTAGACCTCTTGATAAAGACGATGAAACTAGTCAAGAAGAGGCTCATCCCTCTCCTCCCTCCCATGATCCATTGTTGCACAATATTTCAGAATTGGATAATGATGAGGAACAAGTACCACATGTCGAAGTGTTAGGTACCAAATCTATTATAATAGAAAAAAAGAGAAATACTATAGTGAATAACAACAAAACAATAATAAGAAACTAAAGTATTGTAGAGAATAACAACAGAACAACAAATTATATGGAACCACCGCACCAAAATAATACCGTTATTGATATTAAACAATGTTCACTTGCCTCTTCGAAGGGCAACCTCCAACAGAGCAGATCCCTATTACAATAATTCTCAAGACAAGGACTTATCATGCCTCCTAATCTTATTTATACTAATTTTGTCTTCTAAAGAACATTCTAAAGGAAGATCTTTCTAGAAACAAAAGCTTTTATTATGTCTTCTTGCATTGACTTGTTCTCATTTATTAAATAGGCCTTGTTAATTAATGTCGGCCTTTATTACATGGAAAATACATTATTCTATTTACGTGAGGGGTTAGGGAGGTTAGGTCCCTAAGATGCCCTCCCCCTTGAAGAAGAACCTTGTCCTCAAGGATTGAGATGAAGAAATTGTTGCAGAATGATGGTTTCATCCCATGTGACATCTTCTGGAGTTGTATATTTCCACTGTATTAACACTTCCTGAATGGTACACTGACAGAGACAACTCTCGCATTGGTCCAAGACTACTTGGGGTTGTAACCAGATGGAACCTTCTTCATCCAACTCAGGGAGATTGGTTTGTGTTTGACACTTAGTTCCAATCACCTTATTTAAGCATGAGAGATGAAAAATAGGATAGATATTAGAAAGATTGGGTAGAGCTAACTGGTAGGACACTGGTCCCACTTGCTTGAGAACTGTAATAATAAGGACCATAAAATTTGGGAGCAATTTTCTGATAGTTTTCATATTTGAGTGAAGTCTACTTATAAGGTTGAAGTTGAAGAAACACCTAGTCCCCTTCAACAAATTTACATTTGGAATGACCTTGATCTTCTTGTTTCTTCATGTGATTTTGAGCCATGACCAAATTTTCTTTGAGGGCATGGAGAATAGCCTCTCGGATTGCTTTCAACCTCCTGAACCTTCGAGACACTGGGCATGTATGAGAGAACCGACGCTGGATTTTGTCTATATACTGCTTCAAAAGGCATCATGTGAGTAGTTGTATGGTAAGATTTGGTGTACCACCATTCAGCTAGGGGTAACCACTAAGCCCACTAATTTTTCCTCTCATATGAAAAACACCTCAAATAGTTTTCCAAACACTTGTTGACAACTTCAGTTTGGCCATCAGTCTGGGGATGATAGGTTGTGTTGAGATGCAATTGGGTTCCCAATATCCTGAACAATTCTTGCCAAAAATTGTTGGTGAAAGTGAGATCTCACTCATAGACAATAGAATGAGGCATGCCATGAAGCTTGAATATATTATCCATGAAAATTTGAGCCACTGTGGATGCAGTGAATGGGTGTTGAAGAGAACAAAAATGAGCATATTTGGAAAGATGATCAATTGCCACCATGATGAATAAATTATTGTCTGATTTAGGTAATTCAACACTAAAATCCATATAAATATCCCTCCAAATAGCGGGTGGAATCGGAAGCAGATGTAGTTTGCCCGTTGCTTTGATTGTTTCTCCCTTGTTTCATTGATAGGCATCACATTAAGCTACAAAGGTACGAACGTCCTATTCCATACCATCCCAGAAAAAAAGAACATTTGACCCTTTCATAGGTTTTGGTAAACCTTGAATGCCCAGTTGTGGGTGAAACATGAAGCTCAAAAAGCACCATGGATTTAAATTGTGATTGTTTTCTTAAATACACATGAATTTGTTTTAGCGAAGCTCGTCATTGTGCCAATATTACCCTAGAGAAGCTGGAGAATTGTCTTGTAATTGTTGGATCGGACGATAAATTTTGAGATCTTGTAGCCATTCATGGCGAACAACTTGGAGAAAATATGGTACAATGAAGGAGAGGGAAAAGATAGACCCTTCATCTTCATATTTCCTAGAAAGAGTATCAACAACCACATTTTATTTTCCTTTCTTGTAAATGATCTCATAATCATATCCAAATAGCTTGGTCACCCATTTTTTTTTCTCCAAGGATGAAAGTATTTTCTCCAGAAAACACTTGAGGCTTTGATGATCGGTTTTAATTTGTAAGCATTGCCTCAATAGATAAGGGCACCATAGATCCACGACATACAAAATAGCCAACATTTACTTTTCATAGATTGATTGGCCCAAATGTCGCTCCAAAATCTGTTTTCTAGTGAAGGCCAAAGGTTGACCATCTTGCATGAGGACTACTCCAATTTCTTTCCCTGAGGCATCACATTCCAAGACAAAAGTCTTTGTCAATTTAGGAAGGGTCAATACAGGAGTTGTGCACATAGTCACTTTCAAGGCTTGGAAGGATTGATCAAAAGTTGGAGTCCAAGTGAAATCATTCTTTTTAAGGAGAGTAGTGAGAGGTGCTGCAATTTTTCCATAATTCTTAACAAAGTTGTGATAATATCCCATCAAACCCAGAAAACCATTCAATCTCTTGAGATTTTTTGGGCGAGGCCAATCCTGCGTAGCTTAAATTTTCTTAGGATCCACTAACACCATCCTTTCCAAAAATATGACCCAAGTAATCCACTTCTGAGGCTCCAAAGAAACATATAGATTGTTTGAGGAAAATTTGGTGTTGAGAGAGTAAATGGAGAACTTGATCCACATGGACGAGATGGGTTGTCCAGGTTTTATTATAGATGAGAATGTCATCAAAGAAAACTAAGACAAAATGATGAAGAAAAGGATGAAAGACATGATTCGTGAGACTTTGGAAAGTGGAGGGAGAATTACATGGGCCAAAGGTCATTAACAAGAACTCATAGTGACCCTCATGAGTTTGAAATGTACTATTAGAAATGTATTCCTTTTTCATACATATTTGGTGGTAGCCAGAATGAATATCATGTTTAGTATAGTATTGGGCACCACTTAATTTATCCAAGAGATCATCAATGACAGGGATGAGAAATTTGTCTTTGATGGTGATTTTGTTGAGGGTGCAAAAGTCAGGACACATGTGCCAAGTGACTTATTTCTTAAGTACCACGACCACATGAGAAGAATAGGGGTTGGTACTAGGATGGATAACACCCACAGTGAGCAATTCTTGAACAATTTTATCAATTTCATTATTTTGGGAAAAGGGATGACGATAAGATCAAGCATTGAAGGGAGACTTCTTGGGACAAGAGGAATGGAGTGATCATGAACACCACGAGAAGGGGGAAGTCCGTGGGGAGCGAAAAAAACAACTTGATGTTTGGAGATGATACATTGGAGGCTAGGATGCACAAAGGGTGTTTCAATTTCTTGAATGGAATGGAGTTGGGAAATAATTCTTGAAAGAACTTTTTTGAGGATCTTTTCCATTTGATGGGAACTGATGATCTCACGGGAGCCTGGTGTTATTCCTTGGGACTTATATTGTTGGCCCTTTTGGTGGAATTGCATGGTTAATTCCTTAAAATCCATGAGAATGGGGCCAAGTGTCTATAACCATTCCACACCAAGAACTATGTCACAACCACCCATGTCGATAGCAAACATATGAGATTTCATGTGGCACTGACCAATTTGGAGACACACATTTTTACAACTCCCCCCGCATTTTGTGGAACCTCCATTGGAAATCATGATTTGAAAGGTGTTGAATACACATATATAACAATTGGTTTCATGGGCAATGCGATGATGAATAAAATTATGGGTGTTGTCATTTTCAATGAGGATGGTGACCTTCTGATGCTTGATGCAACCAAATAGCTTGAGGGTTTGGGGAGGAGAGAAGATAGTGAGAGAATTCAGTGAAATGATTGGTTCAACTCCAGGGGGGCCATAGGGCAGAGTAAGATCACTTGGCTTGGGTAACTCTGCCACAAGAGGGGCCTCGACCTCTTCTTTAGAAACATCCTCAGAGATGGACATAAAATGATTTTGTTCCTTACACTTGTGCCCCAGAAAATATTTGTCATCACAATTATAACAAAGGCCCTTGAGTTGGTGTTCAGTCATTTCTTTCCAAGTCAATTTCTGGATCTTCAGTGGAGTGGGAGGAGGGGCTGGAGTGGAGGGTTTAGGGTGGGAAATAAAGGAGTGTTTTCTGGTTTAAGAAGAGACAACCTATTGTGATTCCTTAGATATTTTAGTTGCTTCCACCCAACTCTAAGGGAAATTCATGAGGACATGGGCACAAATCTCATCCTTGAGGATATTGATAAATCATTCCAGAAAAAAAATCATCGCACATGCCCTCCATGCGGTAATTCAAGAGCTCAAAAGCAGGTATAAAGTCTTCCATTGTGCCAAATTGTTTCAACTTGGTCAAATGGTCTAAATGGTGGGTGTCACTGTCAAAGTGTTCATAAAGTTCTGAAACAAATTATGTCCAAGCCACATACCTTTGGAGAGCATTTTTTCTCCATTACCACCATTGCCATCATTCAAGATTTAGAAGGAGAACACCATACTAGAGTTTGGCCAACTCATCAGTAATGTCGTGCAAAGAGAAATGGTGTTCCATTTGAGTGACCCAGCTTGTGGGATTTGATCCATCAAATTTGTTCATCTCCACTCTAGGGAGACGCAGGTCCCGCTGAAAGTGGTTGCAAGGAAAGGATGTGGAATGGTAGGATTCATTGCTTTTAGGGTGATAAGGTGTGTTAGAAGATACGGGATATTGGGTGTGCTTAAACAATGTGGTCAAATTGTTCATTGTGTCTTGGGATTGCTTACACATGGCTCTCAATTGGGTTATGGATGTGGGTATTGTTTTGAGCGAAGAAAGATGGGTATTGATGCTAGCAATAATGGAAGTAAGGGAAAAAATATCAGTATTGGTTTTCTCATGAGATTTGTCCATGGCAGTGAGGCCATCTTCCTAGTCTTAGTTGCAGGTGTGGGCCATTGATATGGGAAAGGGGGAGGGTCGGGCTGCATAGAAAGGGTTTAGTGGGTAATGGTACCATGATGATTAGTGGAAAGAGAGGAAGTCAATGGGATAGGTACCAAATAAGGGTTCCTGGAAGGGATCAAGTCCACTGGAAAAGAAAGGCTTAAAAATTATAGGTATTACTGCGATTAGGGAAAAGAGAGGAATCCAATGGGATAGGTCTCAAATGGTGCGGGCAGGACCCATAATTGTTTTTTACTCCCACGGAGTTATACTCCGATCTGAATAGTACTACAATGACGAAATGCCCAAATTCTTAATAGGAAGAAATTTGTAGTAATTTGGCAACATGAATGCAGGAAGCAAGGTTGCACAACAATATATCTTGTTTGTTCCTTTTTCGTTTTGTTTCCTTCCCAAGGGTTAGAGTTCAGGGTTTCTATAGAAAAGGGTTTTCCCTATGCTATATCTCTCTGATATACTTGCAGGGTTGAACAATAGTACTCAACCCAATATCTCAGGGCACCAACTAAGGAGGCTAGAACATACCCTTAGTCGTAATAATCGATTACCCAAGTGCTAGAGAGTATATTCCTGGTGATATTCTCGGTGGCACTATAGCAGTCAGGCGGTCGATCGATTGATCTATGGAGGGTTTCAAGATACATAGGCCAATACGTATATAGGTGTTGCCTGATGCGCTACCACTTGAAGGGTTACCAACAAGGGTTACAAGGGTTTCCAACAATGTGATCTTAAAAGCCTCTTGTATTTTCTGCATGTATGCTTCCCCGACCACAAAATTATGCATTGAACGACATATCATTGTAGTTTTAAGATGTTGAAATACGTCTCTATCCTAAAGAATTTTAACCCACAATTCTTGTCAAGAAAAGTGCTCTGATACCACTTGTTAGGTACCAGATATATTATAATAGAAAAAAAGAGAAATACTACAGTGAATAACAATGAAACAACAATAGGAAAATGAAATATTGTAGAGAATAACAACGGAACATCAAATTATATGAAACCACCGCACCAAAATAATACCTTTATTTATAGGAAATAATGTTCACTTTCCTCTTCGAGGGGAAACCTCCAGTAGAGCAGAGCTCCATTACAATAATTCTCAACACAAGGACTTCTCATGCCTCCTACTCTTATTTATACTAATTCTATATTCTAAAGAACATTCTAGAGGAAGATATTTCTAGAAGCGAAAACTTCTATTAGGTCTTCTTACATTGACTTGTTCTCATTTATTAAATATGTCTTCTTAACTAATGTTGGCATTTATTACATGGAAAATATATTGTTCTACCTACGTGAGGGGCTAGAGAGGTTAGGTCCCTAACATGAAGATGTCAAGGAAATTTATGATGTGATTAACATAGATGACCTTGCTGAAGAAAATCCCAAAGAAGCACCTTGTTGTTCTCTTGAAGATGATGGGTTCATTGAAGATTTCGTTGCAATTCCTCATGAAGACAATGATGAGGAAGATTTTTCTCACTCTTCCATTGGAAATCAAGAAACATTTGAAGATAAAGTGTGTTAAAAGAACCTTTATGACAAAAGCATCCAAGTATATGTCAACTCTCTTCCACATGAAAGCAAGAGTTCGATATGCTATACTCATATTCAAGACTTTGAGTTTCATGATACATGTTTTAGCAACTTGGAAGAGGAAATACTAATGAGGGAACCCTTTTTGGATGAATAAAATGACGACAAAGAGATTGAGAATATTGATTCTCTTTTCAGTATTGAAAGACATAAATGGGATATAATGTTTATGGGGTTTCCATTTATGATATATATGGTGATGTTTATGAAGGTAAAATTGTAAATTTGTGGTCTTATGGACGAACAAACATAGTCATTGAATGTAAATATAACTTCATTATGAAATAACAACCATGTCACCCACCAATGAGGCTCATTTGGGGGTACAGGAAATGTTTTTTCATGGTCAGATAGCAACGTAAATTTCTCATCCATGGAAGTCCTCAACTCATGACTTACATTCAGGAAAATCCATCTGATGGTAATGGTTTTGAACTTGAAATTTTTGGTAGACAACAACATTTTCAATCTTAGGATTATTACAAGAATTTTCAGTTCCACATACATGTGCAACCAACCATTAGTCATGGATTTACATATTTTTTCAGATATGGTGGGTTTTCTCATGTTTCATCCATATATGAGATCAAGAACGGTAAGGAGGGAAAAATATCCATGTAGGTTTCTATTGCAATTGCATCCAAAGTCCTCATTCTTAATGGTTTGATGAGTAACAATGATAGTTTTATGTATTCTTATGTCAAGAAGGAGACTACATCAACCTTATCCACCTTTGGATTGAAGAAGCTTGCAACAGTACGGGTAAACCTTGACATGATTTCATTCTTATTTCACATAATCATGATCCTACTTCATGTTTTGGCCAAAGAAAGTTAAAGGAGATGCCAACATCTTCTTATTCGATCCTCAATGTGTCATTATTTTGGTTTGTGACCAAGCACAAAGGTAAATTTCAAGGTATTGATAAACTTGTTAAATGGTTGCATTAGATTTACAATTTTACTTAGAATGTTATGTTTAATATATTAGAATAGGTTAGAATGAATAAACTCTTTAGCATGAGCATTAGATTAACTTGTGTTTTTCATTTTATCGATTGTTGTTTTTTTGTTCTTATTTGAATAAAGAAAATGATGCTTGCATTGTATGAAATTATATAAGGGTTGGTGTTATGTGCTTCATTCATTTCATTTCATGTGTGGATTTACTTTTATCTCAAGGAAGGGATAAGGCACTCGTGGCTTTATCCTCCCTTGCATTTAATATCCATTTTGTGAGAATGTTTTAGGTCTATAGGTTTTTGGAGATTCTGGATTTTTCATGCACTCTCGAAGTGAGCACATGTCCCCAAGTTGGAGTTATTTGTTACACTTCAGATTCTCTACACTGTACCCTACATTTTCACGAAATGTGACCACTCTTATGAACACAAAGTATGTCAATTTCTTTGTATGTGGTCGTGATGGGATGATTTCATGCACAAGTGTTGGTTAGTAGTTCCCCAGATCCCCTTAGGTGGATAGTTATGGCATGTCCTTTTAGTCCCCATTCTCAGGGTGCTTGGTTTTATTGCTCTGGATGACTATCCCTTGGAGGTGGTAACTCCCTTCAAGTTGGGCATTTGTGTCTTGGATAGGTATGTGGGAATTTTGAGGTGGATCTACTAGGATACATGATTTATGGGACCTTAATTACACACTTATTTTATTTTCTATGCAAAGGTGATTGCACTTTATAAGGGTTCAAACATACCCATGGTTTAGCACACCTAGTTTAACCCACATGAACCCTCTCTTTCTTATTTATATACCACACTTTGGTCATGGGCCCTTGGAGATGATTATACACATGATTATCTAGTTTCACATTTCTCGGGGCATATCACGTTTCTTGAAATGTGAGGCATTGATCACACTCTCTGAGGCATGAATGGGATATTTACATCCACGTGGACACCCTCAACATTGACCATGTGAAATATGCTAAAATGTCCCCCTCTTTTGGCACCTTTTTTAAGTGTTTTTTTCACTAAAGAGGGTTGACTTCACTTGGGGCACTTTATGACAGTTGTGGGGTTATTTTGAGCCCACTTTAATGATGTGGAAATCACTTAAGTGATGTTTCACCTTGAAAATATGACTTGGCACTCGCTTAAGGTGATTTGATGATGTGGAGATAACTTGTAATCATGTTTTGATGACTTAATAGCCCCAAATGGAGGATCCATCCACTTCTAAATGCCTCTTGTTGACTTTTGGAGAGGATGATTCATGTAATATATATTTTATTTGTATATTATGTTTATAACTAATGAAATGTAAATTTATGCCCTTTGTCTAAAAAGACGTGACTTTACGCATTTACGTTTATATATACACATTGTTGTATACTGTATAAGATATCGAATTATATATATATATACTCTCAAATTCGTTTAATTTTGATACCTTTTGCGACCAACACAACATCCTCTGCCTTTGTTCCCGCACACCCCAACCAACTATGCCTCCTCCACCTTCGTCCACGATTTTTCACCGCGACATCCCCTCTCCATTCTTCAAACCATTCCTCTCCACGATTCCATATACCCTTCAAACCAAGGGAGCAAACAAAATCAACATATGAAAAAAATAAATGTTGGCAATTATGCATGCCTTGGCTAAGTGGAAACAATACTTGTTGGGAACGAAATTTCTCGTAAAAATGGACCACAATAGCTTGAAGTATTTTCTAACTCAAAAGAACTTTTCATCAGGGAAACAAAAATGGGTGAGAAAAATCCAAGTCTTTGACTTCAATATTCTTTATAAAAAAGGATTCAAAGAATTTGGTTGCGGATGGGATATCAAGGAAACTTGATAGTGACGCTACATTTGTGTTATTTCCATCATCATTCCCAATGGATCTCATAAGTTCAAACTGAGTATGTCAAAAATCGAGAGATAAGGAAGCTAATAGAGGAAATGGAAAACAACTCAACTACAAATCCTAAATTCACTTTGGAGAATGACATATTGTGGTACAAACAAAGGATATTTTTACCCAACTCGTCCAAATTCAAACTCCAAGTTTTGAAGGAAAACCATGATTCTCCCACAACAGGTCATGTAGGGTTTTTCAAAACCTACTACAATATACGTCAATCTTTCTTTTGGAAGGGTATGTGGTCTGACATTAAAAAATATTTGGTAGAATGCAACACATGTCAACTACAAAATTTTGAAACAATCTCTCCTCCAGGGCTTATTCAACCCCTTCATGTTCCAATCCAAAAATGGTGTGAAATATCCATGGACTTTATCATTGGTCTTCCTACATCTGAAGGAAAAGATTTTATATTTGTAATTGTGGATCGACTAACCAAATATGCCCACTTTGTTGGGATTTCTTCAAAATCCAAAGCTAGCCAAGTTGTCGATAACTATGTTAAAAATATTTTTAAGCATCATGGATTTCAAAAAGTTATTGTAAGCTACAGGGATCCCAAGTTCACTAGCAACTTTTGGAGAGAACTATTTCACCAATTGGGGACATCGTTAACCATGAGTACTTCATACCATCTCCAAATAGATGGCTAGACTGAAGTGGTTATAAATGCCTTGAATGGTATCTAAGGAATTTTGTGAATGATCGTCAAACACAATGCATGATTGGTTACATCTGGCAGAATGGTGGTACAATAGTACATAACATACCTCAACAAAAATGTCCCCCTTTGAAGCCCTATATGGTTATCTATCTCCCTCAATTAAGGAATATGTTGTCAATTCCAAAGTCCCTGCCATGAAAGACTATCTAGCTACATCAAATCAAATTTTACACACTCTTAGAGCTCACCTTGAACAAGCAAGGAATCAAATCAAACAACAAGCTGACAAAAGAAGGATCGACCGAGAATTTATGATAGGAGATTAGGTTCGGCTACGGTCTTTACAAACAAATTTCTCTTAAAAATTACAAGAAACACAAACTAACTCCTAAGTTTTATGGGCCCTATCAAATTTGAAAGAGAATCGGTTAAGTTGTTTGCGCCCTTGATATTCCAAATAAAAGAAAATTGCATGACATTTTCCATGTTTCTTGTTTGAAAAAAAGTTGGGTCCTACCATCCATATACAAACATAATTGCCTCTTTTAGATGAAGAAGGAAAGTTAATTCTACTTCCTAAAGGTATCTTGGAAGTATAAACCAAATTCGTGCGTTCTAGAAAAATATGGAAGAACTTACTTGCAGATGAAGCTACTTGGGAAGATAAGGAGTTTAGATCTAAACGTTTATATTTTCCCATGCTTCGAGGACAAAACTTTTCAAAAAGGGATAACTTGTAATATATCTTTTATTTGTATATTACGTTTATAACTAATTAAATGTAAAATCATGCCCTTTTGTCTAAAAAGATGTGACTTTACACATTTACATGTATATATACACGTTATTGTATATTGAATAATATATCGAATACAAAATAATATATGTTATGTAAATACGTTTCTTGTTATATTTGACTTCCAGCTTGCATTTCACTTATTTAAGGTGGGCTTTGGGGATAAAGTTATTATTTGCCTCATCTAAAGGCTTCTCAAGTGAATTTTAGATGGAATGTTGTACCCTAAAGCCAAATCGTACCTCTTAGAAGAGTGATGTCACATTCTTTGTGAGGGTTTCAAGCATGTAAAATCTCATTTAATTGTGTTTTGACTTAGTCTCCAAGTTGTGCAGATGACAAGTCACTTTTTCTTTGATTCCTTAACCTAAATTCAAGGAATAAAGAATGGGAAGGAGTTGTGAGCCTCATCTATAAATATAGACCCTCATCTCATTCCAAATTGTTGTAGATCATTCAAAACCATTAATAGAAGATCTTTTACTTGGTATCAATTCTTGAAGCTCTTTCTTTCTTGATTATTCCTCTTGGTATTTTTAAAGAATATTGTGAATGTTATTGAAACTAGCAAGATCGATGCATTGAAGAGTTGCACAACTACTTGGAAGGAGTACATTTAGCGTTGGTATTTCTTCCATATTCCTTGAAACAATTTGGTAAGTGTTTATCTCTTGCCTTGATTAGTTTTATACTCCTTGGCAAGGGTTTTAAGTATTATTTCAAGTCTTTTGTTGATCTTGTTGGTGAAGGTTATACCCTTGAGGAAACCCTTCTTGTAGGGGCTTGGTTTTCTTGGTTTGTCTTGATCAGATAAAGCATTATTAGACTTGAGACACTAGTCTCTCATTATAATACATAAACAATGAATAACCAATTCTTAGAGGGACACACTTCTTAACCCCATAAGCCATAAGTGGAGACAAAACACTAAGCTTAACTTCCAACAACCAACCACAAAATCCTTAAAAACTCAAATATTTTCTTTTATGTATATAAAATACAAATAAATATAAAAAATATACCATCAAAAAATATTTATTTCATTGTCTAGTGCAAAGTTAACGATTTATTTTCTCTTTTTAGACATTTTTGTTCAAGGGTTTACGGTAAATTGTTGATTTTTAAACCTATCAGGGCAAAGTAGCCCCACACATTTGTACTTAAATATCTTATCTAACATTTTGTGGCCTGATTTAAGGTGTTTACTAATTCTGGAAATTAAATTACAACAATAAAAATCATAATTGGTGAAGCCTTAAAGCTAGGGTTTAACCCTAAAAGGTGCATTTTAACCTTACCCTAGCTTCTATCTCACTTGTGGATTGTTTATAAAGGATATCTAACACATTATGATGGTAAAATTCATCTCTTAAGTGCTTCATAGTTGTTATATTTCATTTTGGAGATTTTTGGTGAAACCCTAAGGGGATTCACCACCTCTCTTTTCAAGTTTGAGCTAATTGCATGGTTATTATTCATTTGTACTTGTAATTAATCACTATTGAGTTTTTTTTTTCATATTTTATTCATTGTCCTAGCTAAAGTACCCAAATGTTATCATTACAAGCGTTTTTAGATACTCTTGGGGTGTTTTTCCTCTCCCAAAATTTGCATTTTCTGCATTATTATCATATATCAAATTCTGGAATTTGTGGACAACAACAAACTTGTCCAATTTACAACATATAATAAAGAGGTAAATAGGTATAGCATGTGTTCTTGGTTTATGTGATTAGATGTCACTCTTGTGCGGTAAATACTAAAAGGTGTTTGTTTCTTCATCCAAGGAATGGCATTATAGTGTTGATTTATATTTATGTTGTAACATGTTTATTTTAGACCTCAACACTTAATTAATTAGCTCCTAACCTTCTTTATATTGTGGTAGTTATTGTCCTAGTTTTTAGTTATATATTTTTGAGACATTTGGTTATTCCATTGACATTGATTATCTAACCATATATTGAGATGTGTGTTTCGGAAGTGATGTGTATTCTAAGCTACCCCGAGGTACTGCACAAGTTAATTTCCATGGATTGGGATACACCTTGTGGCTTCAAGGAGCTGACCTGAAGTGAAGGGGAAACAATGCTAAAGTGACAGTGGTGCATTTCTCATATTGTGCTTATCCCAATTAGCACCTCCACAAAGGTTGTTAGTTTGGGCGGTAACATAGCCAACTAGGTTGCATTGAGTCCAAGCTTGAGCACGAGAACTTGGAGGATGGACGCATAAGCCAAAGGACAACATAAAATATTACAAACAATGTGTTGGGATTTAGAGCCTGAAACAATAATTAAATGCAAGAAATATGACAAAAGAGACAAAACAATCACTCAAATAACACACGAGATTTACGTGGTAAAACCCTGAAAATGTGTCAAGGAAACATCCATGGGGCAAGGTATCAGTATCTCTATTATTCAAGATGGGCTTACAATTAGGCTTACCCCCCAACCCCAAAATATATCTCTTGGGCTTCACAGATATATATCTATCTTGGAACCGTTACATAGTTACCAGAACTACTTCAAGTTATACAAACTTCCACCGGTTCATAAACCAACACCACTAAATATTTACATAAGTAAATTTTAGTTTTACATTTTATTTTAATTGATTGTTGTCACATTTTAACAATCTCCACCTTGACAACAATTTACTTGATACATTTCCCAAGCCCATTCATCACCTCTTTTGCAAGCCAAGAGAAGCCAAACACCATCACAACTCCACAACTTCCCTAACGGTACTAGTTATGTGAACGTGTCTACACAATTTGCTCAAGTATGGAACATTTTTCCTCCATTAATAACCCGTCTTACAAAATGATGCATTGTCCCATTTTGATACATTGAACTATTATTCAAATGCACAACGCTTAGACCACCATAAAACACAGCATCCTATACTTGTCCAAACTTACCCAACAGATCCTTGCATTCATGCAAGACATAACCTAAGGTAGGTCTCCTCTTATTCAAATCCCCTGAATCATAACAACGAACTAAATCATTGCAACCATTGTATGTGATACGTGCGTTTTTGTGCTTTTAAGATATTGAAGCACCCATTTTCATGCTCTTCACATGGTTTTTCCATGTGTCCATTGACAACACTGACTACATGTGAAATATTTGACCATTTCATCCCATACATCAAACTTCCTACTAGCATACTATACACAAGACATATAACCCTTTTCTTCTTCATTACTGGGACATAAACCTGAAGAAAACTTACAAAGGAAAGCCAAAGTGATATTTACCAGTTTCACATTATTCATACTGAATTTCCTAAGTAACCTCTCCACATACTTTTATTGTGATAACCAGAGCTTACCATCTCTCAAGTCTCTATATATTTCCATGCCCAAGATTTGTTTTAGCTACTCCTAAATCCTTCATATCAAACGTCCTAGCCAACTAAGCCAACTTGTTGATCTCAAACATGTTTGTGCTTGCTACAAGCATAACATATAGCACCAAGATAATGAACACACCATAAACACAATGGTTATACTCACTTATTGTAAAAAAATTGGTTCACCATGAAGGAATCAAACATCTTGTACCATTGCTTTCTCTAGCTTCAGGCCATACAATGAATTCTTGAGTTTGCAAACAAATCTTTTGTTGCGATCCTGAACTAACCTTTCTGGTTGTTCCAAATACATCTCCTTATCCAAAACTCCATGTAAAATTGTTTTAACATCTAGTTGCTCAAGATCAAGTAACACAACTAGTGCTAACACAACATGAATAGAAACAAGCTTAACAACTAGTGAGAAACTTTCATGGAAATCAATACCTTCCAAATACCCTTCTGCTACCAGTCATGCTTCCTTTCATCTTTTACTATATTTGATTTTATAAAAGGAGATTCATCAAACACTGCATCTCTGTCCATGATGACTTTGTGGGTAGTAGGATCCCACAATCTGCATCCCTCAACACCATCACCATAACCAACAAAGATCTACATGTTTGACATGGATCCTACTTAGAATGTTCATAAATAACATAAGTATCACAACCAAATAATTTCACATTTGAGTAATCACCAAATTACTTGTTCATACCTCTTCCAAAATTGTTCAGTCTTTCGCAACCAATGGTGACAAATTTACTAGATAACACAACTGCTTCTACCCATAACTCTTGTTGCAACTTGGCATTACTGAGCATGTCGCTTCGATCCAAGCTTCCTTGAAATTCCACAAATATGAACCTGCCTCCATTATATATTCTCAAACACTTGATTGACCTGCCAATGTTCATTTCACTACAAAGCTCATCAATATTTCTACATACCCACCTTTCTAACCTAGACACCTTATGCTCCACCTCGAACTTTGCATTCAAAACCTTCACCAAATCTGGTCAAGCCCAAGTGAACCTTTGTTGCTCACCTCCAGGTACATTACGATGGAGTCTCAATGCTCTACCTTTACATGAACATTCCATTGACACAATCCGATCAAGTCGGCCAAGTAAGCTTTCACCACTTACCTCCAGATCCATTTACAATGGAGTTCACCAAGCCTTGTATAGGATTCATTATATGCAATCCAATGACACAATACTATAGGCTACCCAAAAAACATGGATCCAAAAATAACCATGTGCTTTGACCTAAAAAAACAAATTTAACTCATTGACTCTTTCACTAAGTCAAAATTAACTCAACATACATGCCCCCCATATCTTCAATCTACCAAAATCTATGTCTAGACTTTTCATAGGTGACCCAATAAACCAAGGTACGCATGCCTATCCAAGCCTTACAATCATATGCCCATTTACATGCAACAAATAATTTTGCAACTCCAAATTAAATAAAAAAAAATTCATTGCCCTTGTTGTTACTTACAAATCTCACATTTTATATTTCCACAATTCGAAGTTATATTTACCATTAAATTTTTTTCAACCTCGAATTTAGCATTTGTGTTCTTTGTCATTAGTTCTCTACACACGCTACCTCAAAATTTTAAACACTCCACCCACTTAAATAAAGTTTAAAATAAAATATATTCTTATTCCACAAAATATATATTTTCCTTTCAAAAAATATATTCTTCAACATCTTTTTTTTTTTATAAATATATTTTTCCACAAAATATATATATTTTCCTTTCAAAACATTATTTGCCTCATAAACCAAAAAACATGCGGACTTTTTTCTTTTTAAAGCAAATGTTATATATA
>JZKD02S1579351.1:57963-138412 GCA_000966675.3 Picea glauca
ATGTAAGAAATTGGTGGGAAAGTCATCTCACCTAGCTAAGAGAGCATGGGTTAAGTACACTCATGATGGGAATTGTATCATTGAATGCATGTAATAAGTGGGTGAAATATTCATCTCACCCATTTATTGAAGCATGGGATGGGTACAATCTTTTTGGGGAACTGTGAGAGTCAAGCATGCATGGAAGAATAATAAAAGGAAACTTGAGAAGAGGGAGGGATATGATTTTTGGGGGGGTAAGAAGAGAGTAAAAATAGAGTTTTGGTGCTAGGAAAGGGAAACAACCATACTATGTGTGAAAATAACCAACTTGAGCTGGGATTTACATTGAGAACTAGGTTGTTATGCATGAGATGAGATTTATGTTGAGAAATTATCCAAGAGCATGTGAAAATGTTGTTGTGAGCACTCCAATTACAACTGGATTTCTTGGAGCACCTAGTTGAGAGATTCCTAGCGAGTCTGTGTTGGAGCCCCGGAGGGGATGAGGATTGTCTAAGTGACTGTGGTGAAGAGAAGGAAATCATATCCCTTGGGTTGTGCAAGCTGATGGGGAAGAGAGCTAGGTGGTTGGAATTGTTATGAGTCACATCATTGTGAATTTACTAGGTATTGGGTTGTTAGAGTGGACATTAGCCAACTATAGGAGTCGTTCTTCTTGTGCTATCATAGCCCTAGATTGGGGGTGACTTGCTTTTGAGATAATTGGAGTAGTAGAGTCTATGGTTGGTTCGTCATCTACAACCGGTTGTGTAAATATTTATAAAGATAAGTGTTTTGGTTGTTGTGTTTATTTATAGTTTTAATGTTGTGATTAGCTATTGCATTTTACTTTGTATTTTATGTGTTTGAATGCTACTATGTTTGAGATATAATCTGGATTCATGATTTTAAATTTAATGAGGGTTGCACGAGTCATTTTTGTCATTTTGTGCATAATATGCATTCATATTAAAATGGTATCAAATTTATGTTATGTCATTTTGGTTAAGTAATGTGACCTATCATGGGAGATGTATATGTTATAGATGTTATAGAATAATCAATTTAAGGGAATCTCCAAGCACTACCAAGGTTGGGGAATTCCCAAGAAACGATTCTTCATTTTTCGCTAGAGTTTCCTTCAAAACCCTATTTACAAGAGTAGATTTGGATAAATTTGGAAAAAAATGGAATGCATTTGGATGTATAAGCAATACACATCTTAAATAAGTTTTTGTATCAATTTCTAGTCATGTAGGTCATCGTCCACTATGGTGGTTTTCTTTTTTTCTTATTGGAGACTATGGTCCATTCCTCTCTTTAGTTTGGGTAAGGTGTTATTGGTTCTAAAAATTCAATGTCTTCTAGATCTGCAACATTTTTCTCTTCGCTCGGATAGGGTATATTGGACATCAAATATTTCCAGGACCTCCTCATGTTTCTCTTCCATATCTACCCATATTGACCTTCTGTTTTTGAAAGGGGGCAAGTAAGAGAGCTAGATATTCTCAAGAGAAAAGGCCAATGTTGTCTCTGTTGTTTTTCTCGACCCTACTTGATTCCATAATTTTGAGGGAGAGATATATGGCAATGGATCTTTAATTATTGAAATATGACAAGGGGGCCAAATGATTTTGAGTGGAACTTCTCCTACTTGAATTGATGCCTTGACTAGGGATGACAGAGTTTGCAAAATTGTTTTTGCAAGTGGAGTTTTGTTGTCGATTATATGGTGGTTTTTCATTTCCCCATCCCACCAAGAGGGTTTCGAGGCTCTCTTGATATCTCGTCTCTCTTAACACGATAAGCCAAAATGTACTATGTTTCAAAGCAAGCCCTACATCAAAAGGAAACTTTCTCATTTTCAAGATATTGGGTCCAAGTGTAGACTTTAGTAAAAAGTTTCATTTATGCAAGGAATCCGTTGCAACAAAGTCCATATCTACACAAATGTGTATATAAGTAGTAATAATTCTTCACTGTGTTTCAACACTCCTGAATGGAATTTGTCTAATGCATCTCCTATTTCCTGGAATGAATCAAAACCTCGAAAGTGCAAGGGAAGGTTTGGTAGTCTTATACAGAACATGGTGGTGGAAAGTGTGTTCACCATCGAATCAAATGTTAGAGTCCATGACTTCATGCATACTCCTCCTTTGCCCCCAAAACAAGTATTAGAGTAAGGGATTTGGAATATGTCCCATGCGAGATCACATTCCACAATGAAGAACCCTTTTTCACATAGGTAAATGTAAGCTTCATCTTTTACTTTTGGTTTCCAACTTTTGGATATCCATTGATGCAATTGGTTAATTTTGGATAGAGTCCATTAAATATGTATACATGTTAATTGGAGTGCTCATATTCATCTTTGAACATGCGATAGATGGTGTTGATGCTTCATTTACCATTTTAACTCTTGGTTAGGGAATGTTCTCTATGGGGATACCATTTAGCATCACACCCTTGAAAAATACCCTGAAATCATCACTATTGAGGGATAATCATCTAGAAAGTAAAATAAAAAATTGAAGGATGGGGAGCCCAATGGCTCAATCCACATGGAAGGTTAGTCCTCATTAAATATGTTATTTCTTATATTGCCATTTACTTGTGGTTGACCATGTTTTCACTTGCAGGAACACTTCCCTCAATTGGAAAGTTAATTAGAGAATTCCTTTGGTGAGGGGGAAAGACACCTAACAAAACAATATTTAATTTGGTTAATTGGAAAATGGTCCAAGCTCCCTTTGAAATAGGGGGGCTTGTATTTCTATATACCCTCCTTTTGAACAAAGCCCTTGGAGCCAAATTTCCATGGTAGCTAGTTTCGAGTCATCTAAGGCCGTGGAAGAACTCTCTACTCAAAAAGTACCTCTTAGGTAGTCATCATAGTGGCATCATTTTGATAAGAACTTGTTGGATGTTGTTGGTTTACCAGTATGGAAATTAATTAAATCAATTTCCTTGCTTAATTAGAGTGGATTTTCTTGGAAACCGAGGAATGGACAAATGATCTCTCTTTGGGAAGATTGAATCATAAACAAATACCCCTTTTTTGAAGGTCGAGGAAATTGGTAGGCTCCATGTATGTTTTTTGTGAAAGGCATTCACACCTTGGAAAATATCTCAATATGGGGTTGTGGGGGAGAGAATTGGGCACGTTGGGCTTCTCTAAATCCCCACCAAGCCTTCAACTTAAGGTAAATACTGTTAAAACTAATCAAAGGTGCAACCTTGATCAAAGCATCAAAAGGACACATTTGGGCATATAATGACCAAGGAAGAGGATACAATATCAAACAAGGCTACAAGATGCAACTCCTCTATCAAGATCTTCCCATTCATCTTAGTGACCATATTTCTAGCCAATGATACCATAATTGCAAAGCATTGTGAATTCTTCCCTTAAAAGTCCCTGAGGTGTAGGACAGTCAGTGACAAAGTGTGCTGTTAAGGCGCTCCGTGATGTTAAAGTCATCGGTTCGAAACCTGCGGGGACAAAAAATCCATCCATGTTAAGGGTTGGTGTGGCTCAGGTCGAGTGCGATCCCCGAGTGATTTTGACGGCTTAGATGCCCTTGAGTCGCAGTTTCTTAGCCACAGGTTAGTCCCACATGTCACGGACAAACAAACAAACAAACAAAAAAATTCTTCCTTTAAATGCAAAGTTTTCGAAAACTAATCCCTTTGAAAACCTAACATAAATTTCAAATCCTATGTATGATTTAGGCCCTTCATTTATTTTCCCCCTCAACAACAACTCTACCTTCTTTAGGGCTATTGCTTTTCCACCATAATGGGGTTTTTCCATAAATGTCCTTTAAATATTTATGTCAAGCACACTAGTATTGAAGTTGTAAATAAAATGTTTGAGAGAGAGAGAGGGGAAATAATCACTAACAACAAAACTTCAAATTCAACCACACAGAGCCTTTCCATTGGGTACCTTTATGCCTCACTGTGTAAAAGATAGTTAAATATGGGTGTGCATAAGGTGAAAAGAAAACACATAGAAACCCATAAATTCATGAGGAAACTAACATTGAGTCCTCATTCATCCATAGATTTAGAAAATGAACTCGTGATCTACTAGCATTGAAGTCAATAGTCCAACCACGTTAAAGGATCCTAAACACCATTGATGCACAAAAAATGGTAGGAAAATATCCATTAATTTCCCAGTAAAATTTTAATAGCCTATCCTTCTTCATGAACATAATATAGAGGAAAAACATAATGTTGCCATTAGAAAATCTCATCAAACCTTCTATCAAACACAAGACCACAATGAACAACATAAAAGTCTCCACTAAATAATGGTGTTAATTGTGCTAAGGGATTTTAATGATCATTGTAGAGATCATTGAAACCTCTTCAACAACTCTAGGACAAATGCTTCTACCTCCATGATTTTATCCAAGCTTTCCATTAATAGATTATGGCATATCTTCTAATATATTTTCCCTAACACTTATGGAACCACCATTTATATTGCAATCCAATCTACTTTATCACAACAAGGTTGGGCCTTGCTTAAACCAATGTTACCTATCTTAGATAAAAGAGTTTATAGCAATTTTGAGGATAATCATAAGATAGCCTTGAAAGATTGATATGGTTCTCCATCCACCCTAGTGATTAGAAGGCCCTTTTAAGTGGACTACACATGCTAGCTTCACTATCAAAACAATCACTTGAGGCCATCCATAAGTAGGACCGCTGAAGACACCATCACCATCATAACCTCTTGATAATATGATAAGCCCAAGGTTATTTCTCTTTATACTGTAAGAATAAAGAGTTTGTTCATGACAACAAAGGCACCACACCAAAATTATTTCAACATGTTGGCAATGGTGAACAATACATTAAAAAAAAGGATCATTAAGGAATCATTACAAATTAGGTTACTTCTTACCTAGAGACATCTATCCTATTTTTATACCCCAAAAGTGTTAGTAAGAAATAGAATATACTCGGGAAACATAGTTAACAATTTCAACAACTCAATAAGCCCTTTGGTCCTAAAGAACAAACACAATCAAGGTCTCCTCTCCAACAAATTCATCCTTACCACCTACACAACAATTATCACAATGGTAGAAGCAATACAATCTTGTTTCCAAATATAAAAGTAGCAAAGAACGTACAAATTCAATCTTGCCACCTACACAACAACTACCACAATGGTAGAAACAATACAATCTTGTTTCCATATATAAAAGTAGCAAAGAATGTTCACTACAAGGAGGAAATTGACATTATTAGGATAAGGGCAAATAAAAGGAAGAGGGAATGAATTGGATGAATAGGTTAAAGATGCAGTTCACTTATCCTTTCAAACTCATACCAAGAGTCTCTCATGGTCAAGGTGAAAATCCTAAAGTTAAAAGTAACTTCAATGAAGAACTTCTAGAAAAAATTCATAGTATGATAGCTTTTAGGAGGAAGCAATGCTATCAAAATCATACTGGACGACCCAGAAAACCTGGACTAGATTGGAACTAGAGAAAAACCAAACCAAAAAACCAATCGACCAAAAAATACATAAAATATTTAGATTTTGAAATATATATATATATTCATGTGCATCCATATGAATACAAACCATTATACAAAAATATCCAAAGTTTCTCATGTATATAGCAAGTAAGGGTGCATATAATCAAAATATCATCGAGTGCAATCCAACTCTAAACCAAAATACATAAGAAAAAAGATGCTCTAAATGACCTCTAGAGTCCAAAAATAAGCATAGTACTCAATAACTATAGTCTAGACTCTACACTCTCATCATATTATAGAATCATCTGAATCCTCATTCTCTACATCCTCAACATGATTACANATGTAAGAAATTGGTGGGAAAGTCATCTCACCTAGCTAAGAGAGCATGGGTTAAGTACACTCATGATGGGAATTGTATCATTGAATGCATGTAATAAGTGGGTGAAATATTCATCTCACCCATTTATTGAAGCATGGGATGGGTACAATCTTTTTGGGGAACTGTGAGAGTCAAGCATGCATGGAAGAATAATAAAAGGAAACTTGAGAAGAGGGAGGGATATGATTTTTGGGGGGGTAAGAAGAGAGTAAAAATAGAGTTTTGGTGCTAGGAAAGGGAAACAACCATACTATGTGTGAAAATAACCAACTTGAGCTGGGATTTACATTGAGAACTAGGTTGTTATGCATGAGATGAGATTTATGTTGAGAAATTATCCAAGAGCATGTGAAAATGTTGTTGTGAGCACTCCAATTACAACTGGATTTCTTGGAGCACCTAGTTGAGAGATTCCTAGCGAGTCTGTGTTGGAGCCCCGGAGGGGATGAGGATTGTCTAAGTGACTGTGGTGAAGAGAAGGAAATCATATCCCTTGGGTTGTGCAAGCTGATGGGGAAGAGAGCTAGGTGGTTGGAATTGTTATGAGTCACATCATTGTGAATTTACTAGGTATTGGGTTGTTAGAGTGGACATTAGCCAACTATAGGAGTCGTTCTTCTTGTGCTATCATAGCCCTAGATTGGGGGTGACTTGCTTTTGAGATAATTGGAGTAGTAGAGTCTATGGTTGGTTCGTCATCTACAACCGGTTGTGTAAATATTTATAAAGATAAGTGTTTTGGTTGTTGTGTTTATTTATAGTTTTAATGTTGTGATTAGCTATTGCATTTTACTTTGTATTTTATGTGTTTGAATGCTACTATGTTTGAGATATAATCTGGATTCATGATTTTAAATTTAATGAGGGTTGCACGAGTCATTTTTGTCATTTTGTGCATAATATGCATTCATATTAAAATGGTATCAAATTTATGTTATGTCATTTTGGTTAAGTAATGTGACCTATCATGGGAGATGTATATGTTATAGATGTTATAGAATAATCAATTTAAGGGAATCTCCAAGCACTACCAAGGTTGGGGAATTCCCAAGAAACGATTCTTCATTTTTCGCTAGAGTTTCCTTCAAAACCCTATTTACAAGAGTAGATTTGGATAAATTTGGAAAAAAATGGAATGCATTTGGATGTATAAGCAATACACATCTTAAATAAGTTTTTGTATCAATTTCTAGTCATGTAGGTCATCGTCCACTATGGTGGTTTTCTTTTTTTCTTATTGGAGACTATGGTCCATTCCTCTCTTTAGTTTGGGTAAGGTGTTATTGGTTCTAAAAATTCAATGTCTTCTAGATCTGCAACATTTTTCTCTTCGCTCGGATAGGGTATATTGGACATCAAATATTTCCAGGACCTCCTCATGTTTCTCTTCCATATCTACCCATATTGACCTTCTGTTTTTGAAAGGGGGCAAGTAAGAGAGCTAGATATTCTCAAGAGAAAAGGCCAATGTTGTCTCTGTTGTTTTTCTCGACCCTACTTGATTCCATAATTTTGAGGGAGAGATATATGGCAATGGATCTTTAATTATTGAAATATGACAAGGGGGCCAAATGATTTTGAGTGGAACTTCTCCTACTTGAATTGATGCCTTGACTAGGGATGACAGAGTTTGCAAAATTGTTTTTGCAAGTGGAGTTTTGTTGTCGATTATATGGTGGTTTTTCATTTCCCCATCCCACCAAGAGGGTTTCGAGGCTCTCTTGATATCTCGTCTCTCTTAACACGATAAGCCAAAATGTACTATGTTTCAAAGCAAGCCCTACATCAAAAGGAAACTTTCTCATTTTCAAGATATTGGGTCCAAGTGTAGACTTTAGTAAAAAGTTTCATTTATGCAAGGAATCCGTTGCAACAAAGTCCATATCTACACAAATGTGTATATAAGTAGTAATAATTCTTCACTGTGTTTCAACACTCCTGAATGGAATTTGTCTAATGCATCTCCTATTTCCTGGAATGAATCAAAACCTCGAAAGTGCAAGGGAAGGTTTGGTAGTCTTATACAGAACATGGTGGTGGAAAGTGTGTTCACCATCGAATCAAATGTTAGAGTCCATGACTTCATGCATACTCCTCCTTTGCCCCCAAAACAAGTATTAGAGTAAGGGATTTGGAATATGTCCCATGCGAGATCACATTCCACAATGAAGAACCCTTTTTCACATAGGTAAATGTAAGCTTCATCTTTTACTTTTGGTTTCCAACTTTTGGATATCCATTGATGCAATTGGTTAATTTTGGATAGAGTCCATTAAATATGTATACATGTTAATTGGAGTGCTCATATTCATCTTTGAACATGCGATAGATGGTGTTGATGCTTCATTTACCATTTTAACTCTTGGTTAGGGAATGTTCTCTATGGGGATACCATTTAGCATCACACCCTTGAAAAATACCCTGAAATCATCACTATTGAGGGATAATCATCTAGAAAGTAAAATAAAAAATTGAAGGATGGGGAGCCCAATGGCTCAATCCACATGGAAGGTTAGTCCTCATTAAATATGTTATTTCTTATATTGCCATTTACTTGTGGTTGACCATGTTTTCACTTGCAGGAACACTTCCCTCAATTGGAAAGTTAATTAGAGAATTCCTTTGGTGAGGGGGAAAGACACCTAACAAAACAATATTTAATTTGGTTAATTGGAAAATGGTCCAAGCTCCCTTTGAAATAGGGGGGCTTGTATTTCTATATACCCTCCTTTTGAACAAAGCCCTTGGAGCCAAATTTCCATGGTAGCTAGTTTCGAGTCATCTAAGGCCGTGGAAGAACTCTCTACTCAAAAAGTACCTCTTAGGTAGTCATCATAGTGGCATCATTTTGATAAGAACTTGTTGGATGTTGTTGGTTTACCAGTATGGAAATTAATTAAATCAATTTCCTTGCTTAATTAGAGTGGATTTTCTTGGAAACCGAGGAATGGACAAATGATCTCTCTTTGGGAAGATTGAATCATAAACAAATACCCCTTTTTTGAAGGTCGAGGAAATTGGTAGGCTCCATGTATGTTTTTTGTGAAAGGCATTCACACCTTGGAAAATATCTCAATATGGGGTTGTGGGGGAGAGAATTAGGCACGTTGGGCTTCTCTAAATCCCCACCAAGCCTTCGACTTAAGGTAAATACTGTTAAAACTAATCAAAGGTGCAACCTTGATCAAAGCATCAAAAGGACACATTTGGGCATACAATGACCAAGGAAGAGGATACAATATCAAACAAGGCTACAAGATGCAACTCCTTTATCAAGATCTTCCCATTCATCTTAGTGACCATATTTCTAGCCAATGATACCATAATTGCAAAGCATTGTGAATTCTTCCCTTAAAAGTCCCCGAGGTGTAGGACAGTCAGTGACAAAGTGTGTTGTTAAGGCGCTCCGTGATGTTAAAGTCATCGGTTCGAAACCTGCAGGGACAAAAAATCCATCCATGTTAAGGGTTGGTGTGGCTCAGGTCGAGTGCGATCCCCGAGTGATTTTGACGGCTTAGATGCCCTTGAGTCGCAGTTTCTTAGCCACAGGTTAGTCCCACATGTCACGGACAAACAAACAAACAAACAAAAAAATTCTTCCTTTAAATGCAAAGTTTTCGAAAACTAATCCCTTTGAAAACCTAACATAAATTTCAAATCCTATGTATGATTTAGGCCCTTCATTTATTTTCCCCCTCAACAACAACTCTACCTTCTTTAGGGCTATTGCTTTTCCACCATAATGGGGTTTTTCCATAAATGTCCTTTAAATATTTATGTCAAGCACACTAGTATTGAAGTTGTAAATAAAATGTTTGAGAGAGAGAGAGGGGAAATAATCACTAACAACAAAACTTCAAATTCAACCACACAGAGCCTTTCCATTGGGTACCTTTATGCCTCACTGTGTAAAAGATAGTTAAATATGGGTGTGCATAAGGTGAAAAGAAAACACATAGAAACCCATAAATTCATGAGGAAACTAACATTGAGTCCTCATTCATCCATAGATTTAGAAAATGAACTCGTGATCTACTAGCATTGAAGTCAATAGTCCAACCACGTTAAAGGATCCTAAACACCATTGATGCACAAAAAATGGTAGGAAAATATCCATTAATTTCCCAGTAAAATTTTAATAGCCTATCCTTCTTCATGAACATAATATAGAGGAAAAACATAATGTTGCCATTAGAAAATCTCATCAAACCTTCTATCAAACACAAGACCACAATGAACAACATAAAAGTCTCCACTAAATAATGGTGTTAATTGTGCTAAGGGATTTTAATGATCATTGTAGAGATCATTGAAACCTCTTCAACAACTCTAGGACAAATGCTTCTACCTCCATGATTTTATCCAAGCTTTCCATTAATAGATTATGGCATATCTTCTAATATATTTTCCCTAACACTTATGGAACCACCATTTATATTGCAATCCAATCTACTTTATCACAACAAGGTTGGGCCTTGCTTAAACCAATGTTACCTATCTTAGATAAAAGAGTTTATAGCAATTTTGAGGATAATCATAAGATAGCCTTGAAAGATTGATATGGTTCTCCATCCACCCTAGTGATTAGAAGGCCCTTTTAAGTGGACTACACATGCTAGCTTCACTATCAAAACAATCACTTGAGGCCATCCATAAGTAGGACCGCTGAAGACACCATCACCATCATAACCTCTTGATAATATGATAAGCCCAAGGTTATTTCTCTTTATACTGTAAGAATAAAGAGTTTGTTCATGACAACAAAGGCACCACACCAAAATTATTTCAACATGTTGGCAATGGTGAACAATACATTAAAAAAAAGGATCATTAAGGAATCATTACAAATTAGGTTACTTCTTACCTAGAGACATCTATCCTATTTTTATACCCCAAAAGTGTTAGTAAGAAATAGAATATACTCGGGAAACATAGTTAACAATTTCAACAACTCAATAAGCCCTTTGGTCCTAAAGAACAAACACAATCAAGGTCTCCTCTCCAACAAATTCATCCTTACCACCTACACAACAATTATCACAATGGTAGAAGCAATACAATCTTGTTTCCAAATATAAAAGTAGCAAAGAACGTACAAATTCAATCTTGCCACCTACACAACAACTACCACAATGGTAGAAACAATACAATCTTGTTTCCATATATAAAAGTAGCAAAGAATGTTCACTACAAGGAGGAAATTGACATTATTAGGATAAGGGCAAATAAAAGGAAGAGGGAATGAATTGGATGAATAGGTTAAAGATGCAGTTCACTTATCCTTTCAAACTCATACCAAGAGTCTCTCATGGTCAAGGTGAAAATCCTAAAGTTAAAAGTAACTTCAATGAAGAACTTCTAGAAAAAATTCATAGTATGATAGCTTTTAGGAGGAAGCAATGCTATCAAAATCATACTGGACGACCCAGAAAACCTGGACTAGATTGGAACTAGAGAAAAACCAAACCAAAAAACCAATCGACCAAAAAATACATAAAATATTTAGATTTTGAAATATATATATATATTCATGTGCATCCATATGAATACAAACCATTATACAAAAATATCCAAAGTTTCTCATGTATATAGCAAGTAAGGGTGCATATAATCAAAATATCATCGAGTGCAATCCAACTCTAAACCAAAATACATAAGAAAAAAGATGCTCTAAATGACCTCTAGAGTCCAAAAATAAGCATAGTACTCAATAACTATAGTCTAGACTCTACACTCTCATCATATTATAGAATCATCTGAATCCTCATTCTCTACATCCTCAACATGATTACACTCCAAAAAGGGATTACAACTTGATTTCCTTAGCCCTAAAGGTACCCGTCCAACATACAGATCCTGTAGCTATGGAAGTGGGTCCAAATCCATCCAAGATAGGTCTTCATTGTTAAATACTAGTGGTTGAGTAGGGTCGTAGGCTTAGGGTTTATGCTTTTACTTTTTTTTTTTTTTTTTAATTTGAATTTTAGTGGTCCCTAGCCGCAACCATACAATGCTATACATAATTGGTCGGTTCTGTATGGAACCAGTAATTTTCGGTTCGAAACCTTGTACTGAACATGTATAGCCCCAAAACTAGTCGGACCGACTGGTTTTGTTGGTTCTAGTTTGTTTTTGATAACAGTAGCAGGAATGAATAAAAGGAGATCCCCCAATTCCATGGCAATAAAATTGACACATTGCTAAGTTTATTCAAAAAGTTTATTTACATGAATAAATTCAACTCGAAAAATCAAACCAAATACTTTCTTATTGAGCAACTCAATAAAAGATACCAAAAATGATCTCCAAATTATTCTTTATCCAAAAATCATTTGACTTAAAAATCAACCAATGATGATGATCAATATTTTTAATAAAAGTAATATAATTTTCAAGATGTCAAACAACACAAACTTGTATACTAAACCAAGCTATGAAGCTAAGAGGCAACATAATTACCAAAGATAAGATTGAGCAACAAGACACAATATTCCAACACTTCACATTCTTCCCGAGTTGAAGGCACTCATACTCCAAGACTCCACATTTTTCATGAGTTGAAAGCACTTTGAAACAAATTTGAAAACCATCCATCATTTCGCTTATTGTGAACTGCTGAAAGATATAGAAACGACCACAGTAATGATCTAGAGACCGTTCATAACCGGGTAGACCAAAGAATAATTTTAAAAGTAACTTGATGGCAAGGTAAGTCCAGGGAAACTGTAAACACGCACATGAATGAGAGAGACAAATAGTTATCGCCCAGTGCCCAAAAAGGAATCGATAATTAAGATATAAGAGGATGGATGGATGAATGAATTAGCGCGTCCTTGTGTTCTAGGTTTCAACGAGCGGGTGTTACACCAAGCAATCTCACTCTCATTCAAATTCTGCTCACCCCAACACATGGCTATGGCGGTGACTGCGAGGAGGAAGATAATGCTTTCCATATGGATGAAGAATTCAGCTGCCCATACTATTCCTCAACACTCCTTCCATACTTTCAATGCCTCTGCAGACATGCGCATTAAAAAACTTTGTCACACCAACAGGCTTCAAGAGGCAGTGGACACCTTCAAGCATCTGCTTTCAGCTGAATCTAAATCCATCCCCTCTCTCATGACCTGCAACCTTTTGTTAAGTACCCTAGTTCGACGGAGTCGACATGAATCAGCGTTGTCCGTTTACAGACTTATGGGTGAAGAAGAGATTGTTCCAGATCTGATAACTTTGAACATTGTCATCAATTCTTACTGTCAAACAGGTAAAATGGATCATGCCTTCAAAGTGTTTGAAGGAATAGAGGCACATGGGTATATTCCAGATGTCATAACCTTCAGTACCCTCATCAAAGGGCTTTGCAGGGAGGGCAGGATGGAGGACGCTGTCAAACTTTTCAAAGAAATGGTGGGCAGACGACAGGTTCCCGATCTTTTTACATATAGTACCCTAATAGATGGGCTCTGCAAGATAGGGAAAACATACGAGGCGTTCGGGTTGTTAGCTGTGATGCTGCAGAAGGGTCATGAACCTGACACAATCACATTTACCACCCTCATGGATCGACTGTGCAAAGAAGGTAAGCTCCAAGACGCCAAGAAACTGCTTTACAGATGCTAAACGAAGGGCATAACCCGGATGTTATAACATTTACTGCTCTGATGGACGGTCTTTGCAAAGAAGGCAAGATGGACGAGGGAATGGAGCTTTTCTATAAAATGTCCAACAAAAACATATGCCCTGATGTTGCCATATACAGTGCACTTATTGATGGTCTCTGTAAGAAAGGAAAGTTTGGCGAGGTTAGGAAGCTCTTCTATGAAATGCCCAACAAAAACATATGCCCTGATGTTGTCACATGCACTGCTCTTATTAATGGTCTTTGCAAAGAAGGCAAACTTCAAGAAGCTATGGGTTTATTAGATGTTATGGTGCAAATAGGCCACCAGCCTAATAAAATTACATACAATACACTTATAAATGGGTTTTGCAAGGTGGGTAATCTGGAGAAGGCCAAGGAGCTCCTTCAAGAGATGTCGGAGAAAGGTTGTAGGACTGACCTAGTTAGCTATAATACATTAATAGATGGGCTCTGCAAGCATCATAGGATAGACGAAGCGCAACTGATCTTCTATGCTATGCCAGAGCAAGGTTTGACCCGTAATGTTGTTACATACAACACACTGATGGGTGGACTCTGCAAAGCGGGTAATCTTAAAGAGGCAATAAAGTTATTTAAAGAAATGGAAGATAGCGGTCAGGTACCTGATAGGGTTACATATACCACTCTAAGGGATGGACTGTGTAAGGAAGCCACACTCCTAGAGGTTAAAAGACTATTGCATGAGATCTTGAAAAAGGTTTGACTTTGGAGATGTGACGTAGTTAGAAGCGAATAACAACCTGTGTAAAGATATTGTTGAAATGCACCTGATAAAATTCAGTAATAGGGAGTGAATAGCAATTGATGAAGTGCAGGGTGACTAATGACTATGGTAACAATGCACTAGGCAAGCTATCCGAACTGGTAAAGATAATTGCATGTTTGTAAAGGTATTTGCATCTTTGTACTTTATGAAGTGGACTAACTCGCTTTTATGTCCTCAACTGAAAGTTGTTTGCAACTTTCTTTGGCATGCCTTCTTTTTGTTATGATTGACTTTCAAGGCTGTGTTAAATCATTGGTTGCATATACTGCACTTCCCGGACTTTAGATGTACTAGGTAGTGCTTTTATCTATTTAGAGTATACAATGAGTAGTAAAAAATATCATGCATGTATTAGTTACATTGTTTTTCTTATTAGACATCTTAAAATACTTGAATATTAGTCTTTTCTGTCCAAATTGTAACAGCTAAGACCGTTGATCTGTCTTTTATATATATATTGTATCAATCACTTGATTTACTCGCTGTCATGGGTACTTGTCTCAGTTTTGGAGATGACATCGTTTATAAACCATTGCATAATTTTTTCAAAAGCAGTTGGGTTCAATTTCATCACCAGATGGTCAGCAACGAGCAATAGGAGTTGGTCTAGTCTGATCCTCTGGATCCATTTGCATGTGGCCTCCAATATTGCAATTACCATCAAACAGTATCCAGAGGGAAAGTATGTTCCTTGAAAAGCATGGTCAACCAAAATGCCAGTTCAACATGAAGACAGGTGAATGTAAATTTGGTATGACAGTGCGACATGTGCACGATCATACTAAAGAGATGATCATTCCCACACCAAACTGAGTCGTCAATCCTTTTGGTCTACCCCTTGAGTTGTAAGATTTTGCTTGTTTCTTTTGTCCTGTTCTGCTTTAATGTTTCTTTATAAAATTGGAAGTAGATATTCATGCCTGATCTTGCTTTGATGTTGATAATGTTTAATGTGTTTTATTGTTTACTTTGTTTCCTGGCATCCTATGTCTCTATGTGGACGAGGTCTAATAGTTTTTATCCCTTTTCTCCTTAAATATTCCTGCTTTTGTGAAAGAGTTTTAGTAGCACATTTCATAACTACTTTTGTATGCACACTTGTAACATGTCTAAGACATAAAATGCACAGTGCATTTTTTGGTCTGGAACTTGTTCTAACATATGACGCATGCAAGATACAGTCACTTTCTTTTGGATGTTTTACCTCCCTGTCGCATTAATTGTCAGATCAAACCATGAAAACGACGTTTGACCTTAAATTTGCAGTTTTAAACGATGCATGTTTCCTTTGATAAGAAAGCACAGCTTACTACCAGAAGGAAGTATGCTTTCTGGAGGTACCTTAACTCGGAATAGGTTAATTTCAGGTTTCAAGGAACAATGACTCCTGGAGCAGTATAAGGGTCCGAGTGACTCAATTGAAGATACCTCTTTGAGGCAGAATTCGGAGGTGAAACAGAAACTTTGAAGTCTTATCTTGCTAGATAAGTTTTATATCATTAACCTGACTTGAGGTGCACTGAACAACTGATGTGCTTGCTCAATTTCTGGAATATACCCAGCAGAATTGCTTTACAGTTTATGTGGGATCATGTGATTAAGCGGGGGGGCCCAGCATGCACCTTCTTCACTCATTATCGTATGTGCAAATTTGGACCAACCTGCAAATTTGATTATTCCATGGGACACTTAGGTTACAGTGAATCAATCTCTTAAGTAATTGAAATTTGAGTTGGTTGTCATCAGATAGGATCCACGTTAGCTAAGCATTCTTCAACTTCTTTATCTTCAGACTTAGCAGTTGAACCTGGTGGAGGAGTCTATGGATTGCTCTTGTACATCAGAAGCTCATTAGTAACCTTCTGGTGTTGAAAATTTAGGAACAGATGCATAGTGTTCCACNCCTCTAGAGTCCAAAAATAAGCATAGTACTCAATAACTATAGTCTAGACTCTACACTCTCATCATATTATAGAATCATCTGAATCCTCATTCTCTACATCCTCAACATGATTACAATCTAAAAAGGGATTACAACTTGATTTCCTTAGCCCTAAAGGTACCCGTCCAACATACAAATCCTGTAGCTATGGAAGTGGGTCCAAGTCCATCCAAGATAGGTCTTCATTGTTAAATACTAGTGGTTAAGTAGGGTCGTAGGCTTAGGGTTTATGCTTTTACTTTTTTTTTTTTTTAATTTGAATTTTAGTGGTCCCTAGCCGCAACCATACAATGCTATACATAATTGGTCGGTTCTGTATGGAACCAGTCATTTTCGGTTTGAAACCTTGTACTGAACAGGTATAGCCCCAAAACTAATCGGACCGACTGGTTTTGTTGGTTCTAGTTTGATTTTGATAACAGTAGCAGGAATGAATAAAAGGAGATCCCCCAATTCCATGACAATAAAATTGACACATTGCTAAGTTTATTCAAAAAGTTTATTTACATGAATAAATTCAACTCGAAAAATCAAACCAAATACTTTCTTATTGAGCAACTCAATAAAAAATACCAACAATGATCTCCAAATTATTCTTTATCCAAAAATCATTTGACTTAAAAATCAACCAATGATGATGATCAATATTTTTAATAAAAGTAATATAATTTTCAAGATTTCAAGCAACACAAACTTGTATACTAAACCAAGCTATGAAGCTAAGAGGCAACATAATTACCAAAGATAAGATTGAGCAACAAGACACAATATTCCAACACTTCACATTCTTCCCAAGTTGAAAGCACTCATACTCCAAGACTCCACATTTTTCATGGTTGAAAGCACTTTGAAACAAATTTGAAAACCATCCATCATTTCGCTTATTGTGAACTGCTGAAAGATATAGAAACGACCACAGTAATGATCTAGAGACCGTTCATAACCGGGTAGACCAAAGAATAATTTTAAAAGTAACTTGATGGCAAGGTAAGTCCAGGGAAACTGTAAACACGCACATGAATGAGAGAGACAAATAGTTATCGCCCAGTGCCCAAAAAGGAATCGATAATTAAGATATAAGAGGATGGATGGATGAATGAATTAGCGCGTCCTTGTGTTCTAGGTTTCAACGAGCGGGTGTTACACCAAGCAATCTCACTCTCATTCAAATTCTGCTCACCCCAACACATGGCTATGGCGGTGACTGCGAGGAGGAAGATAATGCTTTCCATATGGATGAAGAATTCAGCTGCCCATACTATTCCTCAACACTCCTTCCATACTTTCAATGCCTCTGCAGACATGCGCATTAAAAAACTTTGTCACACCAACAGGCTTCAAGAGGCAGTGGACACCTTCAAGCATCTGCTTTCAGCTGAATCTAAATCCATCCCCTCTCTCATGACCTGCAACCTTTTGTTAAGTACCCTAGTTCGACGGAGTCGACATGAATCAGCGTTGTCCGTTTACAGACTTATGGGTGAAGAAGAGATTGTTCCAGATCTGATAACTTTGAACATTGTCATCAATTCTTACTGTCAAACAGGTAAAATGGATCATGCCTTCAAAGTGTTTGAAGGAATAGAGGCACATGGGTATATTCCAGATGTCATAACCTTCAGTACCCTCATCAAAGGGCTTTGCAGGGAGGGCAGGATGGAGGACGCTGTCAAACTTTTCAAAGAAATGGTGGGCAGACGACAGGTTCCCGATCTTTTTACATATAGTACCCTAATAGATGGGCTCTGCAAGATAGGGAAAACATACGAGGCGTTCGGGTTGTTAGCTGTGATGCTGCAGAAGGGTCATGAACCTGACACAATCACATTTACCACCCTCATGGATCGACTGTGCAAAGAAGGTAAGCTCCAAGACGCCAAGAAACTGCTTTACAGATGCTAAACGAAGGGCATAACCCGGATGTTATAACATTTACTGCTCTGATGGACGGTCTTTGCAAAGAAGGCAAGATGGACGAGGGAATGGAGCTTTTCTATAAAATGTCCAACAAAAACATATGCCCTGATGTTGCCATATACAGTGCACTTATTGATGGTCTCTGTAAGAAAGGAAAGTTTGGCGAGGTTAGGAAGCTCTTCTATGAAATGCCCAACAAAAACATATGCCCTGATGTTGTCACATGCACTGCTCTTATTAATGGTCTTTGCAAAGAAGGCAAACTTCAAGAAGCTATGGGTTTATTAGATGTTATGGTGCAAATAGGCCACCAGCCTAATAAAATTACATACAATACACTTATAAATGGGTTTTGCAAGGTGGGTAATCTGGAGAAGGCCAAGGAGCTCCTTCAAGAGATGTCGGAGAAAGGTTGTAGGACTGACCTAGTTAGCTATAATACATTAATAGATGGGCTCTGCAAGCATCATAGGATAGACGAAGCGCAACTGATCTTCTATGCTATGCCAGAGCAAGGTTTGACCCGTAATGTTGTTACATACAACACACTGATGGGTGGACTCTGCAAAGCGGGTAATCTTAAAGAGGCAATAAAGTTATTTAAAGAAATGGAAGATAGCGGTCAGGTACCTGATAGGGTTACATATACCACTCTAAGGGATGGACTGTGTAAGGAAGCCACACTCCTAGAGGTTAAAAGACTATTGCATGAGATCTTGAAAAAGGTTTGACTTTGGAGATGTGACGTAGTTAGAAGCGAATAACAACCTGTGTAAAGATATTGTTGAAATGCACCTGATAAAATTCAGTAATAGGGAGTGAATAGCAATTGATGAAGTGCAGGGTGACTAATGACTATGGTAACAATGCACTAGGCAAGCTATCCGAACTGGTAAAGATAATTGCATGTTTGTAAAGGTATTTGCATCTTTGTACTTTATGAAGTGGACTAACTCGCTTTTATGTCCTCAACTGAAAGTTGTTTGCAACTTTCTTTGGCATGCCTTCTTTTTGTTATGATTGACTTTCAAGGCTGTGTTAAATCATTGGTTGCATATACTGCACTTCCCGGACTTTAGATGTACTAGGTAGTGCTTTTATCTATTTAGAGTATACAATGAGTAGTAAAAAATATCATGCATGTATTAGTTACATTGTTTTTCTTATTAGACATCTTAAAATACTTGAATATTAGTCTTTTCTGTCCAAATTGTAACAGCTAAGACCGTTGATCTGTCTTTTATATATATATTGTATCAATCACTTGATTTACTCGCTGTCATGGGTACTTGTCTCAGTTTTGGAGATGACATCGTTTATAAACCATTGCATAATTTTTTCAAAAGCAGTTGGGTTCAATTTCATCACCAGATGGTCAGCAACGAGCAATAGGAGTTGGTCTAGTCTGATCCTCTGGATCCATTTGCATGTGGCCTCCAATATTGCAATTACCATCAAACAGTATCCAGAGGGAAAGTATGTTCCTTGAAAAGCATGGTCAACCAAAATGCCAGTTCAACATGAAGACAGGTGAATGTAAATTTGGTATGACAGTGCGACATGTGCACGATCATACTAAAGAGATGATCATTCCCACACCAAACTGAGTCGTCAATCCTTTTGGTCTACCCCTTGAGTTGTAAGATTTTGCTTGTTTCTTTTGTCCTGTTCTGCTTTAATGTTTCTTTATAAAATTGGAAGTAGATATTCATGCCTGATCTTGCTTTGATGTTGATAATGTTTAATGTGTTTTATTGTTTACTTTGTTTCCTGGCATCCTATGTCTCTATGTGGACGAGGTCTAATAGTTTTTATCCCTTTTCTCCTTAAATATTCCTGCTTTTGTGAAAGAGTTTTAGTAGCACATTTCATAACTACTTTTGTATGCACACTTGTAACATGTCTAAGACATAAAATGCACAGTGCATTTTTTGGTCTGGAACTTGTTCTAACATATGACGCATGCAAGATACAGTCACTTTCTTTTGGATGTTTTACCTCCCTGTCGCATTAATTGTCAGATCAAACCATGAAAACGACGTTTGACCTTAAATTTGCAGTTTTAAACGATGCATGTTTCCTTTGATAAGAAAGCACAGCTTACTACCAGAAGGAAGTATGCTTTCTGGAGGTACCTTAACTCGGAATAGGTTAATTTCAGGTTTCAAGGAACAATGACTCCTGGAGCAGTATAAGGGTCCGAGTGACTCAATTGAAGATACCTCTTTGAGGCAGAATTCGGAGGTGAAACAGAAACTTTGAAGTCTTATCTTGCTAGATAAGTTTTATATCATTAACCTGACTTGAGGTGCACTGAACAACTGATGTGCTTGCTCAATTTCTGGAATATACCCAGCAGAATTGCTTTACAGTTTATGTGGGATCATGTGATTAAGCGGGGGGGCCCAGCATGCACCTTCTTCACTCATTATCGTATGTGCAAATTTGGACCAACCTGCAAATTTGATTATTCCATGGGACACTTAGGTTACAGTGAATCAATCTCTTAAGTAATTGAAATTTGAGTTGGTTGTCATCAGATAGGATCCACGTTAGCTAAGCATTCTTCAACTTCTTTATCTTCAGACTTAGCAGTTGAACCTGGTGGAGGAGTCTATGGATTGCTCTTGTACATCAGAAGCTCATTAGTAACCTTCTGGTGTTGAAAATTTAGGAACAGATGCATAGTGTTCCACACCAGAAGGAAAAGTGGGCTTTTACTTTTTTGCAAGGTTGACAGACTTCACTGCTTTACATGCGAATCAGATGTGTATCCTGTCAACTGTGTGCATATGCTAACATTGTCTGTTCAGGTTATCGACCAACTAAGCAGCAGATAATGTCTCCCTGATATTCATAACCAGTACTGTTTAGAATTTGATGAACATTATAAACCTCTTCATAATTGTCAAAGTTCCCAGTTTGTCTTGACAAGGCTGGATGAATTTCATTATAACTAGAAATTTTGTCAGCGTTAATTTCCTTCCATGACAAGGAGATGCCTTTTCCATGTTGACTGGGCAAACATTTCTCTTTATTATTTTTGGGTGGACTTCTTAAGCCCCCTTGACCCTCAAAACCATTGCTTCTGCCAGATCCTTGTGCAATGTCAACCAATGATTCTCTTGTGAGGCCTGCCTCTGTTTACTGTTCAGAATTGTCTGTTTACGCCTATTTTTTTGCTAGCTTTTGTCGAGTGTTTATTATTACTGGTTCAAATGCACCTGCAGTGTCCTTTTACTATGTTTATTTTTCTCCTTTATTTTTGTATTTAATGAATTTGGTTTGATTGCATTGAGAAATAATTATCGTTATATGCTATTAATTTTGGAAAACTTCTGTATTTTTTAATTCTCTAATTTTTTTCCTTAGGAAAAAATCCTAAACTTTATTTTTTAATTCTCTAATTTTTTTCTTAGGAAAAAATAGTAAACTCTATTTTAGTATGAAAGAAAGTTATATTTATAAAGAACATAGAGCTCTCTGATTTTCATCTCCAACATAAAAGTTAAATCTCATAACCATATTATCATCAAAAATTAAAAAGGTCCATAAACATAAACTGCTCTTACATACAGTCATCCATATGTCTAAAAAACAGAAACAAGGCTTTGAGCTCATATCACATCCAAAAGAAATGTAAGCCTATATATCCAAAAAGATGGATTGATCACAGCAGAAAGAGAGAAATGCAAGTATGTCAGGAATATAGGGATTTCAAAGTCGATGGGAGAGATACCCAGCTGCTTCTTCATTAATCTCCCATGCACTCTCTGGAATCTCCAGTGCTTTTTCGGATTGTGTGTCTACTTTCATGTTGAGCTCTTTGTAAATGTGTGAAAATGAAATGGAAGAGAAAGACACTTCCAGCGCTTTTACTTGGTTGAACAATGGTCTCAGAGTAAAGGTCTGCATCCCAATGGATCCTGTTTTCTAATTACTCTTAAGGCCAATGATATAATTGCCCATTGACATCAAGTGGCCTTTTGGTCAAAGTCCATTTTGTGCCTAAGCCATGTAAGTTTACGTGTATTTACTTGTCAACGTCCTTCCAATCTAAATACTATTATTTTATGTATTATTTACCAAATGCATCTTGAAATTACTAGTGTTCAGTTGGTCATTGTGTTAAAATGTCNGTTGAAAGCACTTTGAAACAAATTTGAAAACCATCCATCATTTCGCTTATTGTGAACTGCTGAAAGATATAGAAACGACCACAGTAATGATCTAGAGACCGTTCATAACCGGGTAGACCAAAGAATAATTTTAAAAGTAACTTGATGGCAAGGTAAGTCCAGGGAAACTGTAAACACGCACATGAATGAGAGAGACAAATAGTTATCGCCCAGTGCCCAAAAAGGAATCGATAATTAAGATATAAGAGGATGGATGGATGAATGAATTAGCGCGTCCTTGTGTTCTAGGTTTCAACGAGCGGGTGTTACACCAAGCAATCTCACTCTCATTCAAATTCTGCTCACCCCAACACATGGCTATGGCGGTGACTGCGAGGAGGAAGATAATGCTTTCCATATGGATGAAGAATTCAGCTGCCCATACTATTCCTCAACACTCCTTCCATACTTTCAATGCCTCTGCAGACATGCGCATTAAAAAACTTTGTCACACCAACAGGCTTCAAGAGGCAGTGGACACCTTCAAGCATCTGCTTTCAGCTGAATCTAAATCCATCCCCTCTCTCATGACCTGCAACCTTTTGTTAAGTACCCTAGTTCGACGGAGTCGACATGAATCAGCGTTGTCCGTTTACAGACTTATGGGTGAAGAAGAGATTGTTCCAGATCTGATAACTTTGAACATTGTCATCAATTCTTACTGTCAAACAGGTAAAATGGATCATGCCTTCAAAGTGTTTGAAGGAATAGAGGCACATGGGTATATTCCAGATGTCATAACCTTCAGTACCCTCATCAAAGGGCTTTGCAGGGAGGGCAGGATGGAGGACGCTGTCAAACTTTTCAAAGAAATGGTGGGCAGACGACAGGTTCCCGATCTTTTTACATATAGTACCCTAATAGATGGGCTCTGCAAGATAGGGAAAACATACGAGGCGTTCGGGTTGTTAGCTGTGATGCTGCAGAAGGGTCATGAACCTGACACAATCACATTTACCACCCTCATGGATCGACTGTGCAAAGAAGGTAAGCTCCAAGACGCCAAGAAACTGCTTTACAGATGCTAAACGAAGGGCATAACCCGGATGTTATAACATTTACTGCTCTGATGGACGGTCTTTGCAAAGAAGGCAAGATGGACGAGGGAATGGAGCTTTTCTATAAAATGTCCAACAAAAACATATGCCCTGATGTTGCCATATACAGTGCACTTATTGATGGTCTCTGTAAGAAAGGAAAGTTTGGCGAGGTTAGGAAGCTCTTCTATGAAATGCCCAACAAAAACATATGCCCTGATGTTGTCACATGCACTGCTCTTATTAATGGTCTTTGCAAAGAAGGCAAACTTCAAGAAGCTATGGGTTTATTAGATGTTATGGTGCAAATAGGCCACCAGCCTAATAAAATTACATACAATACACTTATAAATGGGTTTTGCAAGGTGGGTAATCTGGAGAAGGCCAAGGAGCTCCTTCAAGAGATGTCGGAGAAAGGTTGTAGGACTGACCTAGTTAGCTATAATACATTAATAGATGGGCTCTGCAAGCATCATAGGATAGACGAAGCGCAACTGATCTTCTATGCTATGCCAGAGCAAGGTTTGACCCGTAATGTTGTTACATACAACACACTGATGGGTGGACTCTGCAAAGCGGGTAATCTTAAAGAGGCAATAAAGTTATTTAAAGAAATGGAAGATAGCGGTCAGGTACCTGATAGGGTTACATATACCACTCTAAGGGATGGACTGTGTAAGGAAGCCACACTCCTAGAGGTTAAAAGACTATTGCATGAGATCTTGAAAAAGGTTTGACTTTGGAGATGTGACGTAGTTAGAAGCGAATAACAACCTGTGTAAAGATATTGTTGAAATGCACCTGATAAAATTCAGTAATAGGGAGTGAATAGCAATTGATGAAGTGCAGGGTGACTAATGACTATGGTAACAATGCACTAGGCAAGCTATCCGAACTGGTAAAGATAATTGCATGTTTGTAAAGGTATTTGCATCTTTGTACTTTATGAAGTGGACTAACTCGCTTTTATGTCCTCAACTGAAAGTTGTTTGCAACTTTCTTTGGCATGCCTTCTTTTTGTTATGATTGACTTTCAAGGCTGTGTTAAATCATTGGTTGCATATACTGCACTTCCCGGACTTTAGATGTACTAGGTAGTGCTTTTATCTATTTAGAGTATACAATGAGTAGTAAAAAATATCATGCATGTATTAGTTACATTGTTTTTCTTATTAGACATCTTAAAATACTTGAATATTAGTCTTTTCTGTCCAAATTGTAACAGCTAAGACCGTTGATCTGTCTTTTATATATATATTGTATCAATCACTTGATTTACTCGCTGTCATGGGTACTTGTCTCAGTTTTGGAGATGACATCGTTTATAAACCATTGCATAATTTTTTCAAAAGCAGTTGGGTTCAATTTCATCACCAGATGGTCAGCAACGAGCAATAGGAGTTGGTCTAGTCTGATCCTCTGGATCCATTTGCATGTGGCCTCCAATATTGCAATTACCATCAAACAGTATCCAGAGGGAAAGTATGTTCCTTGAAAAGCATGGTCAACCAAAATGCCAGTTCAACATGAAGACAGGTGAATGTAAATTTGGTATGACAGTGCGACATGTGCACGATCATACTAAAGAGATGATCATTCCCACACCAAACTGAGTCGTCAATCCTTTTGGTCTACCCCTTGAGTTGTAAGATTTTGCTTGTTTCTTTTGTCCTGTTCTGCTTTAATGTTTCTTTATAAAATTGGAAGTAGATATTCATGCCTGATCTTGCTTTGATGTTGATAATGTTTAATGTGTTTTATTGTTTACTTTGTTTCCTGGCATCCTATGTCTCTATGTGGACGAGGTCTAATAGTTTTTATCCCTTTTCTCCTTAAATATTCCTGCTTTTGTGAAAGAGTTTTAGTAGCACATTTCATAACTACTTTTGTATGCACACTTGTAACATGTCTAAGACATAAAATGCACAGTGCATTTTTTGGTCTGGAACTTGTTCTAACATATGACGCATGCAAGATACAGTCACTTTCTTTTGGATGTTTTACCTCCCTGTCGCATTAATTGTCAGATCAAACCATGAAAACGACGTTTGACCTTAAATTTGCAGTTTTAAACGATGCATGTTTCCTTTGATAAGAAAGCACAGCTTACTACCAGAAGGAAGTATGCTTTCTGGAGGTACCTTAACTCGGAATAGGTTAATTTCAGGTTTCAAGGAACAATGACTCCTGGAGCAGTATAAGGGTCCGAGTGACTCAATTGAAGATACCTCTTTGAGGCAGAATTCGGAGGTGAAACAGAAACTTTGAAGTCTTATCTTGCTAGATAAGTTTTATATCATTAACCTGACTTGAGGTGCACTGAACAACTGATGTGCTTGCTCAATTTCTGGAATATACCCAGCAGAATTGCTTTACAGTTTATGTGGGATCATGTGATTAAGCGGGGGGGCCCAGCATGCACCTTCTTCACTCATTATCGTATGTGCAAATTTGGACCAACCTGCAAATTTGATTATTCCATGGGACACTTAGGTTACAGTGAATCAATCTCTTAAGTAATTGAAATTTGAGTTGGTTGTCATCAGATAGGATCCACGTTAGCTAAGCATTCTTCAACTTCTTTATCTTCAGACTTAGCAGTTGAACCTGGTGGAGGAGTCTATGGATTGCTCTTGTACATCAGAAGCTCATTAGTAACCTTCTGGTGTTGAAAATTTAGGAACAGATGCATAGTGTTCCACTCCAGAAGGAAAAGTGGGCTTTTACTTTTTTGCAAGGTTGACAGACTTCACTGGTTTACATGCGAATCAGATGTGTATCCTGTCAACTGTGTGCATATGCTAACATTGTCTGTTCAGGTTATCGACCAACTAAGCAGCAGATAATGTCTCCCTGATATTCATAACCAGTGCTGTTTAGAATTTGATGAACATTATAAACCTCTTCATAATTGTCAAAGTTCCCAGTTTGTCTTGACAAGGTTGGATGAATTTCATTATAACTAGAAATTTTGTTAGCGTTTATTTCCTCCCATGACAAGGAGATGCCTTTTCCATGTTGACTGAGCAAACATTTCTCTTTATGTTTTTTGGGTGGACTTCTTAAGCCCCCTTGATCCTCAAAACCATTGCTTCTGCCAGATCCTTGTGCAATGTCAACCAATGACTCTCTTGTGAGGCCTGCCTCTGTTTACTGTTCAGAATTGTCTGTTTACGCCTATTTTTTTGCTAGCTTTTGTCGAGTGTTTATTATTACTGGTTCAAATGTGTCCTTTTACTATGTTTATTTTTCTCCTTTATTTTTGTATTTAATGAATTTGGTTTGATTGCATTGAGAAATAATTATCGTTATATGCTATTAATTTTGGAAAACTTCTGTATTTTTTAATTCTCTAATTTTTTTCCTTAGGAAAAAATCCTAAACTTTATTTTTTAATTCTCTAATTTTTTTCTTAGGAAAAAATAGTAAACTCTATTTTAGTATGAAAGAAAGTTATATTTATAAAGAACATAGAGCTCTCTGATTTTCATCTCCAACATAAAAGTTAAATCTCATAACCATATTATCATCAAAAATTAAAAAGGTCCATAAACATAAACTGCTCTTACATACAGTCATCCATATGTCTAAAAAACAGAAACAAGGCTTTGAGCTCATATCACATCCAAAAGAAATGTAAGCCTATATATCCAAAAAGATGGATTGATCACAGCAGAAAGAGAGAAATGCAAGTATGTCAGGAATATAGGGATTTCAAAGTCGATGGGAGAGATACCCAGCTGCTTCTTCATTAATCTCCCATGCACTCTCTGGAATCTCCAGTGCTTTTTCGGATTGTGTGTCTACTTTCATGTTGAGCTCTTTGTAAATGTGTGAAAATGAAATGGAAGAGAAAGACACTTCCAGCGCTTTTACTTGGTTGAACAATGGTCTCAGAGTAAAGGTCTGCATCCCAATGGATCCTGTTTTCTAATTACTCTTAAGGCCAATGATATAATTGCCCATTGACATCAAGTGGCCTTTTGGTCAAAGTCCATTTTGTGCCTAAGCCATGTAAGTTTACGTGTATTTACTTGTCAACGTCCTTCCAATCTAAATACTATTATTTTATGTATTATTTACCAAATGCATCTTGAAATTACTAGTGTTCAGTTGGTCATTGTGTTAAAATGTCGCAACAAATGTAAAATTGAAATTTACTTATGTGAATATTTAGTGGTATTGGTTTAAGAATTGGTGGAAGCTTTTATGACTGGAAGTAGTTCTAGTAACTATGTAATGGTTCCAAGATAGATATATATCTATGAAATTAGAGAGTTGTATTTTGGGGCTGGGGTAAGCCTAGTTGTAAGTCTATTTTGAATAATAGAAATATAGATATCTTGCCCCGTGGATGTTTCTTTGACACATTGTCGGAGTTTTACCACATAAATCTAGTGTGTTATCTGAGTGATTGTTTTGTTTCTATTATCATATTTCTTGCATTTAATTATAATTTCATGCTCTAAATCCCTACAAGTGGTATCAGAGCGAAGGTGAGGAAAATTTGAGTCGGTGGAGGAAGGGCTGAGTCTGTTTGTGGTCAAAGAGCAAGGAGGAGCGGAAGAGTATAAACCCTAGCTGCCAAAAACTCTATCCACCATTTGGGTTGAGTTCAAGAGGCAGAGTTGTCGAGGGATCAATTTTTGGAGTTGGTTCGCGTGAGTAGAATCTGAACTTTGTGCAGAGAAAAGGATCATGGAGGTGGAGCCACGAGGAGTCCTAATCGCGTCGAAGAAAGGGAGGAAAACAATGTCAAATTCGATCGCAGTCATTTGCGCGCGAGAAGAGTTGCCAAGGAAACCAGTTGGGCAGGGAGGTTTGCAGTTTTGTGAACATAGTTAAATTCTCATATTTTTGTAAGTCGTGTGTAGCAGGACGATTGAGTTCAAATAGTGAAGGGGGCTACGGATGTGAAAACTTGCTCATTCGCGAGCAGTGAAGATTTTGTAGACCATTTCATGTTGGAAACCATATATATATATATATAACATTTGCTTTAAGAATAAAAAGGTTCGCATGTTTTTTGGTTTATGAGGCAAACTATGTTTTGAAAGGAAAATATATATATTTTGTGGAAAAATATATTTAAAAAAAAACAAAGAAGATGATGAAGAATATTTTTTTTGAAAGGAAAATATATATTTTGTGGAATAAGAATATATTTTATTTTAAACCTTATTTAAGTGGGTGGAGTGTTTAAAATTTTGAGGGAGTTTGTGTGTAGAAAATTAATGACAAAGAACACAAATGCTAAATTTGAGGTTGAAATTTTTTTAATGGTAAATGTAACTTTGAATTGTGGAAATATAAAATGTGAGATTTGTAAGCAACAACGAGAGAAATAATGGTGGAGCCACTATGAATGGATTTTTTTTTTATTTACTTTGGAGTTGTAAAATTATTTGTTGCATGTAAATGGGCATATGATTGTAAGGCCTGGATAGACATGCTTACCCTAGTTTATTGGGTCACCTATGAAAAGTCTAGACATAGATTTTGGGAGATTGAAGATATGGGGGGCATGTATGCTGAATTAATTTTGACTTAGTGAAAGAGTCAATGAGTTAAATTTGTTTTTTAGGTCAAAGCACATGGCTATTTTCAGATCCATGTTTTTTGGGTAACCTACAATATTGTGTCATTGGATTGTATATAATGAATCCTATACAAGGCTTGGTGAACTCCATTGTAAATGGGTTTGGAGGTACATGGTGAAAGCTTACTTGGCCGACTTGATCGGATTGGGTCAAGGGAATGTTTATGTAAAGGTAGAGCATTGAGACTCCATCATAATGTACCTGGAGGTGAGCAACAAAGGTTCACTTGGGCTTGACCAGATTTGGTGAAGGTTTCGAATGCAAAGTTCAAGGTGGAGCATAAGGTGTCCAAGTTAGAAAGGTGGGTATGTAGAAATATTGATGAGCTTTGTAGTGAAATGAACATTGGCAGGTCAATCAAGTGTTTGAGAATATATAATGGAGGCAGGTTCATATTTTTGGAATTTCAAGGAAGCTTGGATCGAAGTGACATGCTCAGTAATGCCAAGTTGCAACAAGAGTTATGGGTAGAAGCAATTGTGTTATCTAGTAAATTTGTCACCATTGGTTGCAAAAGACTGGACAATTTTGGAAGAGGTATGAACAAGTAATTTGGTGATTACTCAAATGTGAAATTATTTGGTTGTGATACTTATGTTTTTTATGAGCATTCTAAGTAGGATCCAGGTCAAACATGTAGATCTTTGTTGATTATGGTGATGGAGTTAAGGGATGCAGATTGTGGGATCCTACTGCCCACATAGTCATCATGGACAAAGATGAAGTGTTTAATGAATCTCCTTTTATAAAATCAAACATAGTAAAAGATGAAAGGAAGCATGACTGGTAGCAGAAGGGTATTTGGAAGGTATTGATTTCCATGAAAGTTTCTCACTAGTTGTTAAGCTTGTTTCTATTCATGTTGTGTTAGCACTAGTTGTGTTACTTGATCTTGAGCAACTAGATGTTAAAACAATTTTACATGGAGTTTTGGATAAGGAGATGTATTTGGAACAACCAGAAAGGTTAGTTCAGGATCGCAACAAAAGATTTGTTTGCAAACTCAAGAATTCATTGTATGGCCTGAAGCTAGAGAAAGCAATGGTACAAGATGTTTGATTCCTTCATGGTGAACCAATTTTTTTACAATAAGTGAGTATAACCATTGTGTTTATGGTGTGTTCATTATCTTGGTGCTATATGTTATGCTTGTAGCAAGCACAAACATGTTTGAGATCAACAAGTTGGCTTAGTTGGCTAGGACGTTTGATATGAAGGATTTAGGAGTAGCTAAAACAAATCTTGGGCATGGAAATATATAGAGACTTGAGAGATGGTAAGCTCTGGTTATCACAATAAAAGTATGTGGAGAGGTTACTTAGGAAATTCAGTATGAATAATGTGAAACTGGTAAATATCACTTTGGCTTTCCTTTGTAAGTTTTCTTCAGGTTTATGTCCCAGTAATGAAGAAGAAAAGGGTTATATGTCTTGTGTATAGTATGCTAGTAGGAAGTTTGATGTATGGGATGAAATGGTCAAATATTTCACATGTAGTCAGTGTTGTCAATGGACACATGGAAAAACCATGTGAAGAGCATGAAAATGGGTGCTTCAATATCTTAAAAGCACAAAAACGCACGTATCACATACAATGGTTGCAATGATTTAGTTCGTTGTTATGATTCAGGGGATTTGAATAAGAGGAGACCTACCTTAGGTTATGTCTTGCATGAATGCAAGGATCTGTTGGGTAAGTTTGGACAAGTATAGGATGCTGTGTTTTATGGTGGTCTAAGCGTTGTGCATTTGAATAATAGTTCAATGTATCAAAATGGGACAATGCATCATTTTGTAAGACGGGTTATTAATGGAGGAAAAATGTTCCATACTTGAGCAAATTGTGTAGACACGTTCACATAACTAGTACCGTTAGGGAAGTTGTGGAGTTGTGATGGTGTTTGGCTTCTCTTGGCTTGCAAAAGAGGTGATGAATGGGCTTGGGAAATGTATCAAGTAAATTGTTGTCAAGGTGGAGATTGTTAAAATGTGACAACAATCAATTAAAATAAAATGTAAAACTAAAATTTACTTATGTAAATATTTAGTGGTGTTGGTTTATGAACCGGTGGAAGTTTGTATAACTTGAAGTAGTTCTGGTAACTATGTAACGGTTCCAAGATAGATATATATCTGTGAAGCCCAAGAGATATATTTTGGGGTTGGGGGGTAAGCCTAATTGTAAGCCCATCTTGAATAATAGAGATACTGATACCTTGCCCCATGGATGTTTCCTTGACACATTTTCAGGGTTTTACCACGTAAATCTCGTGTGTTATTTGAGTGATTGTTTTGTCTCTTTTGTCATATTTCTTGCATTTAATTATTGTTTCAGGCTCTAAATCCCAACACATTGTTTGTAATATTTTATGTTGTCCTTTGGCTTATGCGTCCATCCTCCAAGTTCTCGTGCTCAAGCTTGGACTCAATGCAACCTAGTTGGCTATGTTACCGCCCAAACTAACAACCTTTGTGGAGGTGCTAATTGGGATAAGCACAATATGAGAAATGCACCACTGTCACTTTAGCATTGTTTCCCCTTCACTTCAGGTCAGCTCCTTGAAGCCACAAGGTGTATCCCAATCCATGGAAATTAACTTGTGCAGTACCTCGGGGTAGCTTAGAATACACATCACTTCCGAAACACACATCTCAATATATGGTTAGATAATCAATGTCAATGGAATAACCAAATGTCTCAAAAATATATAACTAAAAACTAGGACAATAACTACCACAATATAAAGAAGGTTAGGAGCTAATTAATTAAGTGTTGAGGTCTAAAATAAACATGTTACAACATAAATATAAATCAACACTATAATGCCATTCCTTGGATGAAGAAACAAACACCTTTTAGTATTTACCGCACAAGAGTGACATCTAATCACATAAACCAAGAACACATGCTATACCTATTTACCTCTTTATTATATGTTGTAAATTGGACAAGTTTGTTGTTGTCCACAAATTCCAGAATTTGATATATGATAATAATGCAGAAAATGCAAATTTTGGGAGAGGAAAAACACCCCAAGAGTATCTAAAAACGCTTGTAATGATAACATTTGGGTACTTTAGCTAGGACAATGAATAAAATATGAAAAAAAAAACTCAATAGTGATTAATTACAAGTACAAATGAATAATAACCATGCAATTAGCTCAAACTTGAAAAGAGAGGTGGTGAATCCCCTTAGGGTTTCACCAAAAATCTCCAAAATGAAATATAACAACTATGAAGCACTTAAGAGATGAATTTTACCATCATAATGTGTTAGATATCCTTTATAAACAATCCACAAGTGAGATAGAAGCTAGGGTAAGGTTAAAATGCACCTTTTAGGGTTAAACCCTAGCTTTAAGGCTTCACCAATTATGATTTTTATTGTTGTAATTTAATTTCCAGAATTAGTAAACACCTTAAATCAGGCCACAAAATGTTAGATAAGATATTTAAGTACAAATGTGTGGGGCTACTTTGCCCTGATAGGTTTAAAAATCAACAATTTACCGTAAACCCTTGAACAAAAATGTCTAAAAAGAGAAAATAAATCGTTAACTTTGCACTAGACAATGAAATAAATATTTTTTGATGGTATATTTTTTATATTTATTTGTATTTTATATACATAAAAGAAAATATTTGAGTTTTTAAGGATTTTGTGGTTGGTTGTTGGAAGTTAAGCTTAGTGTTTTGTCTCCACTTATGGCTTATGGGGTTAAGAAGTGTGTCCCTCTAAGAATTGGTTATTCATTGTTTATGTATTATAATGAGAGACTAGTGTCTCAAGTCTAATAATGCTTTATCTGATCAAGACAAACCAAGAAAACCAAGCCCCTACAAGAAGGGTTTCCTCAAGGGTATAACCTTCACCAACAAGATCAACAAAAGACTTGAAATAATACTTAAAACCCTTGCCAAGGAGTATAAAACTAATCAAGGCAAGAGATAAACACTTACCAAATTGTTTCAAGGAATATGGAAGAAATACCAACGCTAAATGTACTCCTTCCAAGTAGTTGTGCAACTCTTCAATGCATCGATCTTGCTAGTTTCAATAACATTCACAATATTCTTTAAAAATACCAAGAGGAATAATCAAGAAAGAAAGAGCTTCAAGAATTGATACCAAGTAAAAGATCTTCTATTAATGGTTTTGAATGATCTACAACAATTTGGAATGAGATGAGGGTCTATATTTATAGATGAGGCTCACAACTCCTTCCCATTCTTTATTCCTTGAATTTAGGTTAAGGAATCAAAGAAAAAGTGACTTGTCATCTGCACAACTTGGAGACTAAGTCAAAACACAATTAAATGAGATTTTACATGCTTGAAACCCTCACAAAGAATGTGACATCACTCTTCTAAGAGGTACGATTTGGCTTTAGGGTACAACATTCCATCTAAAATGCACTTGAGAAGCCTTTAGATGAGGCAAAGAATAACTTTATCCCCAAAGCCCACCTTAAATAAGTGAAATGCAAGATGGAAGTCAAATATAACAAGAAACGTATTTACATAACATATATTATTTTGTATTCGATATATTATTCAATATACAATAATGTGTATATATACACGTAAATGTGTAAAGTCACGTCTTTTTAGACAAAAGGGCATGATTTTACATTTAATTAGTTATAAATGTAATATACAAATAAAAGATATATTACAAGTCATCTCTTTTTGAAAAGTTTCGTCCTCAAAGCATGGGAAAATATAAATGTTTAGATCTAAACTCCTTATCTTCCCAAGTAGCTTCATCCTCAGGTAAGTTCTTTCGTATTTTTCTAGAACACAGGAATTTGGTTTATACTTCCAAGATACCTTCATGAAGTAGAATTAACTTTCCTTCTTCATCTAAAAGAGACAATTATGATTGTATATGGATGATAGGACCCAACTTTTTTTCAAACAAGAAACATGGAAAATGTCATGCAATTTTATTTTATTTGGAATATCAATGGCGTAAACAACTTAACCGATTCTCTTTCAAATTTGATAGGGCCCATAAAACTTAGGAGTTAGTTTGTGTTTCTTGTAATTTTTAAAAGAAATTTGTTTGTAAGACCGTAGCCGAACCTAATCTCCTGTCATAAATTCTCGGTCGATCCTTCTTTTGTCAACTTGTTGTTTGATTTGATTCCTTGCTTGTTCGAGGTGAGCTCTAAGAGTGCGTAAAATTTCATTTGATGTAGCTAGATAGTCTTTCACGGCAGGGACTTTGGAATTGACAACATATTTCTTAATTGAGGGAGGTAGATAACCATATAGGGCTTCAAAGGGGGACATTTTTGTTGAGGTATGTTATGTACTATTGTACTACCATTCTACCAGATGTAACCAATAGTGCATTGTGTCTGACGATCATTCACAAAATTCCTTAGATACCATTCAAGGCATTTATTAACCACTTCATTCTGGCCATCTGTTTGAGGATGGTATGAAATACTCATGGTTAAGGATGTCCCCACTTGGTGAAATAGTTCTTTCCAAAAGTTGCTAGTGAACTTGGGATCCTTGTAGCTTACGATAACTTTTTGAAATCCATGACGCTTAAAAATATTTTTAACATAGTTATCGATGACTTGGCTAGCTTTGGATTTTGAAGAAATCCCAACAAAGTGGGCATATTTGGTTAGTCAATCCACAATTACAAATATAAAATATTTTCCTTCAGATGTAGGAAGACCAATGATAAAGTCCATGGATATTTCATACCATTTTTGGATTGGAACATGAAGGGGTTGAAGAAGCCCTGGAGGAGCGATTGTTTCAAAATTTTGTAGTTGACAAGTGTCGCATTCTACCACATATTTTTTAATGTCAGACCGCATACCCTTCCAAAAGAAAGATTGATGTATATTGTAGTAGGTTTTGAAAAACCCTACATGACCTGTTGTGGGAGAATCATGGTTTTCCTTCAAAACTTGGAGTTTGAATTTGGACGAGTTGGGTAAAAATATCTTTTGTTTGTACCACACTATGTCATTCTCCCAAGTGAATTTAGGATTTGTAGTTAGGTTGTTTTCCACTTCCTCTATTAACTTCCTTATCTCTCGATTTTTGACATACTCAGTTTGAACTTATGAGATCCATTGGGAATGATGATGAAAATAACACAAGTGTAGCGTCACTATCAAGTTTCCTTGATATCCCATCCGCAACCAAATTCTTTGATTCCTTTTTTATAAAGAATATTGAAGTCAAAGACTTGGATTTTTCTCACTCATTTTCATTGCCCTGATGAAAAGTTCTTTTGAGTTAGAAAATACTTCACGCTATTGTGGTCCATTTTTATGAGAAATTTCATTCCCAACAAGTATTGTTTCCACTTAGCCAAGGCATGCATAATTGTCAACATTTATTTTTTTCATATGTTGATTTTGTTTGCTCCCTTGGTTTGAAGGGTATGTGGAATCGTGGAGAGGAATGGTTTGAAGAATGGAGAGGGGATGTCGCGGTGCAAAATCGTGGATGAAGGTGGAGGAGGCATAGTTGGTTGGGGTGTGCAGGAACAAAGGCAAAGGGTGTTGTGTTGGTTGCAAAAGGTATCAAAATTAAACGAATTTGAGAGTATACAAAATGTGAGAAGAATGTGGGTGGGAGGACAGGGGAGGACAAATGCTCTGATAACAATTGCATGTTGGAAGTCAAATATAGCAAGAAATATATATATATATATATATATCTTATACAGTATACAACAATGTGTATATATAAACGTAAATGCGTAAAGTCACGTCTTTTTAGACAAAAGGGCATAAATTTACATTTCATTAGTTATAAACATAATATACAAATAAAATATATATTACATGAAACATCCTCTCCAAAAGTCAACAAGAGGCATTTAGAAGTGGATGGATCCTCCATTTGGGGCTATTAAGTCATCAAAACATGATTACAAGTTATCTCCCCATCATCAAATCACCATAAGTGAGTGCCAAGTCATATTTTCAAGGTGAAACATCACTTAAGTGATTTCCACATCATTAAAGTGGGCTCAAAATAACCCCACACTGTCATAAAATGCCCCATGTGAAGTCGACCCTCTTTAGTGAAAAAAACACTTAAAAAAGGTGCCAAAAGAGGGGGACATTCTATCATATTTCACATGGTCAATGTTGAGGGTGTTCATGTGGATGTAAATATCCCATTCATGTCTCAGAGAGTGTGATCAATGCCTCACATTTCAAGAAACGTGATATGCCTCGAGAAATGTGAAACTGGATAATCATGTGTAGAATCATCTCCAAGGGCCCATGACGAAAGTGTGGTGCATAAATAAGAAAGAGAGGGTTCATGTGGGTTAAAATAGGTGTTCTAAACCATGGGTATGTTTGAACCGTTATAAAGTGCAATCACCTTTGCATAGAAAATAAAATAAGTGAGTAATTAAGGCCCTGTAAATCATGTATCCTAGTAGATCCACCTCAAAATTCCCACATACCTATCCAAGACACAAATGCCCAACTTGAAGAGAGTTACCACCTCCAAGGGATAGTCGTCTAGAGAAATAAAACCAAGCACCCTGAGAATGGGGACTAAAAGGACATGCCATGACTATCCACCTAAGGGGATCTGGGGAACTACTAACCAACACTTGTGCATGAAATCATCCCATCACGACCACATACAAAGAAATCGACATACTTTGTGTTCATAAGAGTGGTCACATTTCGTGAAAATGTAGGGTACAGTGTAGAGAATCTAAAGTGTAACAAATAACTCCAACTTGGGGACATGTGCTCATTTCGAGAGTGCATGACAAATCCAAAATCTCCAAAAACCTATAGACCTAAAACATTCTCACAAAATAGATATTGAATGCAAGGGAGGATAAAGCCACGAGTGCCTTATCCCTTCCTTGAGATAAAAGTAAATCCATGCATGAAATGAAATGAATGAAGCACATAACACCAACCTTTATACAATTTCATACAATGCAAACATCATTTTCTTTATTCAAATAAGAACAAAAAAACAACAATCAATAAAATGAAACACACAAGTTAATCTAATGCTCATGCTAAAGAGTTTATTCATTCTAACCTACTCTAATATATTAAACATAACATTCCAAGTAAAATTGTAAATCTAATGCAACCATTTAACAATTTTATCAATACCTTGAAATTTACCTTTGTGCTTGGTCACAAACCAAAATAATGACACATTGAGGATCGAATAAGAAGATGTTGGCATCTCCTTTAACTTTCTTTGGCCAAAACATGAAGTAGGATCATGATTATGTGAAATAAGAATGAAATCATGTCAAGGTTTACCCGTACTATTGCAAGCTTCTTCAATCCAGAGGTGGATAAGGTTGATGTAGTCTTCCTTCTTGACATAAGAATACATAAAACTATCATTGTTACTCATCAAACCATTAAGAACGAGGACTTTGGATGCAACTGCAATAGACACCTACATGGATGTTTTTTCCTCCTTACCGTTCTTGATCTCATATATGGATGAAACATGAGAAAACCCACCATATCTGAAAAAATACGTAAATCCATGACTCATGGTTGGCTGCACATGTATGTGGAACTGAAAATTCTTGTAATAATCCTAAGATTGAACATGTTGTTGTCTACCAAAACTTTCATGTTCAAAACCATTACCATTAGATGGATTTTCCTAAATGTGAGTCATGAGTTGAAGACTTCCATGGATGAGAAATTTACGTTGCTATCTAGCCATGAAAAACCACTTCCTGTACCCACAAATGAGTCTCGTTGGTGGGTGACATGGTTGTTATTTCATAATGAAGTTATATTTACATTCAATGACTATGTTTGTTCATCCACAAGACCACAAATTTACAATTTTACCTTCATAAACATCACCATATATATCATAAATGGAAACCCCATAAAAATTATATCCCATTTATGTCTTTCAATACTAAAAAGAGCATCAATATTCTCAATCTCTTTGTCGTCATTTTATTCATCCAAAAGGGTTCCCTCATTAGTATTTCCTCTTCCAAGTTGCTAAAAGATGTATCATGAAACTCAAATTCTTGAAAATGAGTATAACATATCAAACTCTTGCTTTCATGTGGAAGAGAGTTGACATATACTTGGATGCTTTTGTCATAAAGGTTCTTTTAACACACTTTATGTTCAAATGTTTCTTGATTTCCAATGGAAGAGTGAGAAAAATCTTCCTCATCATTGTCTTCATGAGGAATTGCAATGAAATCTTTAATGAACCCATCATCTTCAAGAGAACAACAAGGTGCTTCTTTGGGATTTTCTTCAACAAGATCGTCTATGTTAATCACATCATAAATTTCCTTGACATATTCGTGTTAGGGACCTAACCTCTCTATCCCCTCACGTAGGTAGAACAATATATTTTCCATGCAATAAATGCCAACATTAGTTAATAAGGCATATTTAATAAATGAGAACAAGTCAATGTAAGAAGACCTAATAGAAGTTTTTGCTTCTAGAAATATCTTCCTCTAGAATTTTCTTTAGAATATAGAACTAGTATAAATAAGAGTAGGAGACATGAGAAGTCCTTGTGATGAGAATTATTGTAATGGAGCTCTACTCTACTGGAGGTTTCCCCCTCAAAGAATAAAGTGAACGTTGTTTCCTATAAATAAAGGTATTATTTTGGTGCGGTGGTTTCATATAATTTGATGTTCCGTTGTTATTTTATACAATATTTCATTTTCCTATTGTTGTTTCGTTGTTATTCACTGTAGTATTTCTTTTTTTTTCTATTAGAATATATCTGGTACCTAACAAGTGGTATCAGAGCACTTTCCTTGACAAGAATTGTGGGTTAAAATTCTTCAGGGTAGAGATGTATTTCAACATCTTAAAACTACAATGATATGTCGTTCAATGAATAATTTTGCGGTCGGGGAAGCATACATGTAGAAAATACAAGAGGCTTTTAAGATCACATTGTTGGACACCCTTGTAACCCATGTTGGTACCCCTTCAAGTGGTAGCGCATCAGACAACACCTATATATGTACTGGCCTATGTATCTTGAAACCCTCCATAGATCAACCGATCAGCCGCCTGACTGCTATAGTGCCACCGAGAAAATCACCGGGAAGATACTCTCTAGTACCTGGGTAATCGATTATTACAACTAAGGGTATGTTCTAGCCTCCTTAGTTGGTTCCCTGAGATATTGGGCCAAGTACTATTGTTCAACCCTGCAAGTATATCAAAGAGATATAGCATAGGGAAAACCCTTTTCTATAGAAACCCTAAACTCTAACCCTTGGGAAGGAAACACAACGAAAAAGGAACAAACAAGATATATTGTTGTGCAAACTTGCCTCCTGCATTCATGTTGCCAAATTACTACAAATTTCTTCCTATTAAGAATTTGGACATTTTGTCATTGTAGTACTATTCAGATCAGAGTATAACTTCGCAGGAGTAAAAAAAAATTATGGGTCCTGCCCACACCATTTGAGACCTATCCCATTGGATTCCTCTCTTTGCCCTGATCATAGTGATACGTATAATTTTTAAGCCTTTTTTTTCTAGTGGACTCGACCCCTTCTAGGCACCCTTATTTGGTACCTATCCCATTGACTTCCTCTCTTTCCACTAATCATCATGGTACCATTACCTAGTAACCCCTTTATGTCCAGCCCCACCCGCCCCCTTTCCCATATCAATGGCCCACACCCGCAGCCAAGACTAGGAATATGGCCTCACTGCCCTGGACAAATCTCACGAGCAAGCCAAGACTGATATTTTTTCCCTTACTTCCAATATTGCTAGCATTAATACCCGTCTTGCTCTGCTCAAAACAATACCCACATCCATAACCCAATTGAGAGCCATGTGTAGCAATCCCAAGACACAATGAACAATTTGACCACATTGTTTAAGCACGCCCAATATCCCGTATCTTCTAACACACCTTATCACCCTAAAGGCAATGAATCCTACCATTCCACATCCTTTGCTTCCAACCACTTTCAACGGGACCCGCGTCTCCCTAGAGTGGAGATGAACAAATTTGATGGATCAGATCCCACAAGCTGGGTCATTCAAATGGAACACCATTTATCTTTGCACGACATTACTAATGAGTTAGCCAAACTCTGGTATGGTGTTCTCCTTCTAAATCTTGAATGACGACAATGGTGGCAATGGAGAAAAAATGCTCTCCAAAGGTATGTGGCTTGGACACAATTTGTTTCAGAACTTTATGAACGCTTTGACAATGACACCCACCATTTATACCATTTGACCAAGTTGAAACAATTTGGCACAATGGAAGACTTTATACCTGCTTTTGAGTTCTTGAATTTCCGCATGGAGGGCATGTACGATGCTTTTTTTCTGGAATGATTTATCAATATCCTCAAGGATGAGATCCGTGCCCATGTCCTCATGGATTTCCTTTAGAGTTGGGTGGAAGCTACTAAAATATCTAAGGAATCACAACAGGTTGTCTCTTCTTAAACCAGAAAACACTCCTTTATTTCCCACCCTAAACCCTCCACTCCAGCCCCTCCTCCCACTCCACTAAATATCCATAAATTGACTCGAAAAGAAATGAATGAACGCCAAATCAAGGGCCTTTGTTATAATTGTAATGAAAAATATTTTCTGGGGCACAAGTGTAAGGAACAAAATCATTTTATGTCCATCTTTGAGGATGTTTCTAAAGAAGAGGTCGAGGCCCCTCCTGTGGTAGAGTTACCCAAGCCAAGTGATCTTACTCTGCCCTATGACCCCCCTAAAGTTGAACCAACCATTTCACTGAATTCTCTCACTAGCTTCTCTCCTCCCCAAACCCTCAAGCTAATTGGTTGCATTAATCATCAGAAGGTCACCATCCTCATTGAAAATGACAACACCCATAATTTTATTCATCGTCGCATTGCCCATGAAACCAATTGTTATATCTGTGTATTCAACACCTTTCAAATCATGATTTCCAATGGAGGTTCCACAAAATGTGGGGGGAGTTGTAAAAATGTGTGTCTCCAAATTGGTCAGTGCTACATGAAATCTCATATGTTTGCTATCAACATGGGTGGTTGTGACATTGTTCTTGGTGTGGAATGGTTACAGACTCTTGGCCCCATTCTCATGGATTTTAAGGAATTAACCATGAAATTCCACCAAAAGGGCCAACAATATAAGTCCCAAGGAATAACACCAGGCTCCCGTGAGATCATCAGTTCCCATCAAATGGAAAAGATCCTCAAAAAAGTTCATTCATGAATTATTTCCCAACTCCATTTCATTCAAGAAATTGAAACACCCTCTGTGCATCCTGGCCTCCAATGCATCATCTCCAAGCATCAAGTTGTTTTTTTTTCGCTCCCCATGGACTTCCCCCTTCCCGTGGTGTTCATGATCGCTCCATTCCTCTTGTCCCAAGAAGTCTCCCTTCAATGTTCGATCTTATCGACATCCCTTTTCCCAAAAGAATGAAATTGATAAAATTGTTCAAGAATTGTTCACTGTGGGTGTTATCCATCCTAGTACCAACCCCTATTCTTCTCATGTGGTCATGGTGCTTAAGAAATAAGTCACTTGGTGCATGTGTCCCGACTTTCGCACCCTCAACAAAATCACCATCAAAGACAAATTTCTCATCCTTGTCATTGATGATCTCTTGGATAAATTAAGTGGTGCCCAATACTATACTAAACATGATATTCATTCTGGCTACCACAAAATATGTATGAAAAAGGAATACATTTCTAATACTACATTTCAAACTCATGAGGGTCACTATGAGTTCTTGTTAATGACCTTTGGCCCATGTAATTCTCCCTCCACTTTCCAAAGTCTCACGAATCATGTCTTTCGTCCTTTTCTTCATCATTTTGTCTTAGTTTTCTTTGATGACATTCTCATCTATAGTAAAACCTGGACAACCCATCTCGTCCATGTGGATCAAGTTCTCCATTTACTCTCTCAACACCAAATTTTCCTCAAACAATCTATATGTGTCTTTGGGTCATATTGTTGGAAATGATGGTGTCAGTGGATCCTAAGAAAATTTAAGCTACACAGGATTGGCCTCACCCCAAAAATCTCAAGAGATTGCATGGTTTCCTGGGTTTAATGGGCTATTATCACAACTTTGTTAAGAATTATGGAAAAATTGCAACACCTCTCACTACTCTACTTAAAAAGAATGCCTTCACTTGGACTCCAACTTTTGATCAATCCTTCCAAGCCTTGAAAGTGACTATGTGCACAACTCCTGTCTTGACCCTTCCTAAATTGACAAATACTTTTGTCTTGGAATGTGATGCCTCAGGGAAAGAAATTGGAGCAGTTCTCATGCAAGATGGTTGACCTTTGGCCTTCACTAGAAAACAGATTTTGGAGCAACATTTGGGCCAATCAATCTATGAAAAGGAAATGTTGGCTATTTTGCATGTCGTGGATCTATGGTGCCCTTATCTATTGGGGCAATTCTTACGAATTAAAGTCGCTCATCAAAGCCTCAAGTGTTTTCTGGAGAAAAGACGTTCATCCTTGAAGCAAAAAAAATGGGTGACCAAGCTATTTGGATATGGTTATGAGATCATTTACAAGAAAGGAAAATAAAATGTGTTTGTTGATACTCTTTCTAGGAAATATGAAGACAAAGGGTCTATCTTTTCCCTCTCCTTCATTGTACCATATTTTATCCAACCTGTTCGCCAGGAATGGCTACAAGATCTCAAAATTTATTGTCTGATCCAACAATTACAAGACAATTCTCCAGCTTCTCTAGGGTAATCTTGGCACAATGACGAGCTTCACTAAAAAACATTCGTGTGTATTTAAGCAAACAATCGCAATTTAAATCCATGGTGCTTTATGAGCTTCATGTTTCACCCACAACTAGGTATTCAAGGTTTACCAAGACCTATGAAAGGGTCAAATGTTCTTTTTTTCTGGGATGGTATGGAATAGGACGTCCGTACCTTTGTAGCTGAATGTGATGCCTGTCAATGCAACAAGGGAGAAACAATCAAAGCAACGGGCACACTACAACCGCGTCTGATTCCACCCATTATTTGGAGGGATATTTGTATGGATTTTAGTGTTGAATTACCTAAATCAGACAATAATTTATTCATCATGGTGGCAGTTGATCATCTTTCCAAATATGCTCATTTTTTTTTCTCTTCAACACCCATTCACCGCATCAACAGTGGCTCAAATTTTCATGCATAATATCTGCAAGCTTCATGGCATGCCTCATTCTATTGTCTATGAGTGAGATCTCACTTTCACCAACAATTTTTGGCAAGAATTGTTCAGGATATTGGGAACCCAATTGCATCTCAACACAACCTATCATCCCCAGACTGATGGCCAAACTGAAGTTGTCAACAAGTGTTTGGAAAACTATTTGAGGTGTTTTTCATATGAGAGGAAAAATTAGTGGGCTTAGTGGTTACCCCTAGCTGAATGGTGGTACACCAAATCTTACCATACAACTACTCACATGATGCCTTTTGAAGCAGTATATAGACAAAATCCAGCGTCGGTTCTCTCATACATGCCCAGTGTCTCGAAGGTTCAGGAGGTTGAAAGCAATCCGAGAGGCTATTCTCCATGCCCTCAAAGAAAATTTGGTCATGGCTCAAAATCACATGAAGAAACAAGAAGATCAAGGTCATTCCAAATGTAAATTTGTTGAAGGGGACTAGGTGTTTCTTCAACTTCAACCTTATAAGTAGACTTCACTCAAATATGAAAACTATCAGAAAATTGCTCCCAAATTTTATGGTCCTTATTATTACAGTTCTCAAGCAAGTGGGACCAGTGTCCTACCAGTTAGCTCTACCCAATCTTTCTAATATCTATCCTATTTTTCATCTCTCATGCTTAAATAAGGTGATTGGAACTAAGTGTCAAACACAAACCAATCTCCCTGAGTTGGATGAAGAAGGTTCCATCTGGTTACAACCCCAAGTAGTCTTGGACCAATGCGAGAGTTGTCTCTGTCAGTGTACCATTCAGGAAGTGTTAATACAGTGGAAATATACAACTCCAGAAGATGTCACATGGGATGAAACCATCATTCTGCAACAATTTCTTCATCTCAATCCTTGAGGACAAGGTTCTTCTTCAAGGGGGAGGGCATCTTAGGGACCTAACCTCCCTAACCCCTCACGTAAATAGAATAATGTATTTTCCATGTAATAAAGGCCGACATTAATTAACAAGGCCTATTTAATAAATGAGAACAAGTCAATGCAAGAAGACATAATAAAAGCTTTTGTTTCTAGAAAGATCTTCCTTTAGAATGTTCTTTAGAAGACAAAATTAGTATAAATAAGATTAGGAGGCATGATAAGTCCTTGTCTTGAGAATTATTGTAATAGGGATCTGCTCTGTTGGAGGTTGCCCTTCGAAGAGGCAAGTGAACATTGTTTAATATCAATAACGGTATTATTTTGGTGCGGTGGTTCCATATAATTTGTTGTTCTGTTGTTATTCTCTACAATACTTTAGTTTCTTATTATTGTTTTGTTGTTATTCACTATAGTATTTCTCTTTTTTTCTATTATAATAGATTTGGTACCTAACACTTCGACATGTGGTACTTGTTCCTCATCATTATCCAATTCTGAAATATTGTGCAACAATGGATCATGGGAGGGAGGAGAGGGATGAGCCTCTTCTTGACTAGTTTCATCGTCTTTATCAAGAGGTCTAAGGCATTCGTTTTTTACCTTTTGTGCATCATAAAATGTTTTGAGTTGTTGGATAGTGGGAATCCATTGCTCACAACAACCCCATTGTCTACAAAATGCTTCTAGAAACACCAAAAAAAATGGAATTTCTCCCTTACCGATAGATTCAAACCAAGACTTTGCATCATGTTCAAAACCAAGTGCAAAATGTTTCATCATGTCATATTCACAAATGAATTTGTTGTCTTTACAAAATTCAAGAAATGTTGAAATATGGCCCAAGGTTGAATCACCATTCCCATGAAGCTTTGGAATTTCATCTAAATCCACATTTGGTCTCTCATGAAGAGGATCCAATACATTTGAGAAGTCAAGAGGGACAAAACAATGGATAAACCATGAGAGTGATTCCATTTCTCTTTCCTTATAAATATATAAATATAAAATGAAAGTTGATCATACCTTATAAAATTCCAAGGTGGAGTTGCCAAGATTATCTTTCTTTAATGAGCCTTCATGATTGGTGGATGTGCTCACCTCTACATCCAACAACATCTTCAAAATTTGTGCTTCGAATCAATTGCAAGTTACCTTTTAATATTTTTTTATGGGAATTACCTCTTGCAATGTACCTTTTTATATTTTCTTTGAGCAGAGTCGCCAGATGATACAAATCAAGTTAGCAATAACAACAATCTCATCAATATTCAAATACAAGAACTTAATAACCTAGTGGGATAATGTTGTCAAGAGATAGGAACCGGACCAACAAAGACATCCCTGACAACGATCCTAAAAATGTTACTATGCAAACTAGCAACGTTTGTGGAGGTGCTAGTGGGGATAAACACAATATGAGAAACACACCATTTTCACTTTAGAATTTTTCCCCCTTTACTTTAGGCAAACTCTTTGAATCCATGTGGTGTATCCCAATCCACGAAAACAAACATGTATAATACTTCGAGGTAGCTTAAAGTACAAGTCACTTCCAGAACACACACCTCAATATATGGTTAAATAGACCAGTGCCAATGGAATAGAAAATGCCTAAAGAATATTTAACTAAGAACTAGGGAAATAACTACCACAATATAAAGAGGGTTAGGAGATAATTAATTAAGTGTTGAGATATGTAATAAACATGCTACAACAGAAATATAAATCAACAATATGATGAAGAAACAAGCACATTTTACTGCACAAGAGTGAGATCTAATCACATAAACCAAGAACAAAGTATATACCTAAGTTACCTCTTGATTACATATTGTAAATTGGATAAGCTTGTTGCTATCCACAAATTCCATAATCTGATATATGATAAATAACACAGTAAATACAGATTTTGAGTGAGGAAAAACACCCTATGAGTGCCTAAAAACACTTGTAATGATAAATATTGGATACTTTAGCTAGGGAAATCAATAAACTATGAAAAAAAACCCAACAATGATCAGTTGAAAATATAAATGAATAATAACCATGCAATTGTCTCAAACTTGCAAAGAGATGTGGTGAATCCCCTTAGGGTTTGACCAAAAATCTCCAAAATGAAACATAATAGCTATGAATCGCTTAGGAGATTAATTTCACCATTAGAATGTGTTATATATCATTTATAAACAATCCAAAAGTGAAGTATAAGCCAGGGTAAGGTTAAAATGCACATTTTAGGGTTAAACCCTAGCTTTATGGTTTCACCAATTTTGATTTTTATCATTCGTGATTTAATTTCCAGAATTGGTAAAGACCTTAAATCAACCCTCAAAATGTTAGATAAAACATTCAAGCATAAGTGTGTGTGGCTACTTTTCCCTATTAGGGTTAAAGATCAACAATTTACTGTAAACCCTTGAACAAAAATGTCTATAAAATGAAAATAAACCATTAACTTTGCGCTAGACAATGAAATAAATTGTTTTGACGATACATATTTTATATTTTTTTGTATTTTATATGACATCGAAAGAAAATATTTGAGTTTTTATGGGTTTTTAGGGCTTATGGGGTTAATAAATATGCCCCTTTAAGAATTGGTTATTCAATGTTTATGGATTAGAATGAGAGACTAGTGCCTCAAGGCTAGTATTCCCTTGTCTAATCAAGACAAATCATGAGAACTAAGGCCCTATAATAAGGTTTTCCTCAAGAGAATAGCCTCCACCAACAAGATCAACAAAAGACTTGAAAGAATACTTAAAACCCTTGCCAGTGAGTATAAAACTAATCAAGACATGAGATATGTCCTATTTTCAAGTAGTTGTGCAACTCCTCAATGGATCGATCTTGCTAGTTTTAATAGAATATTGAAAATTCAAAATAGTCTTTAAAAATACCAAGAAGAATCATTAAGAAATAAAGAGCTCCAATAATTGACACTAAGACACACCAAGTAAAATATCTTTTATTAATGGCTCCAAATGATCTCTAACAATTCACAACAATTTGGAGTGAGAGAAGGGCCTATATTTATAGATGAATTTCACAACTCCTTCCCATTATTTATTCCTTAAATTTAGGCTAAGGAATCAAAACAAAATTGAATTGTCATGCATATAGCTTGGAGACTATGTCAAAACATAATTAAATGATACTTTACATGCTTCAAACCCTCACAAAGGAGGTGATGTCACTCTTCTAATAGGCACAATTTGGATTTAGGGTACAACATGTTAGCGACATCATTTTTTCAGTTAGATTCATTTTTAGTCGAGTCACGGTCCATTTGTCAAAGTGTGTGAGGTCAGGTACTGAACAACGAATGGGTCGAAGTCAACAAGTGGTCGATTGGCCCTTGGAGTCAAGAAGGGATGTCAAAATCAAAACATGTGTAAGTGGTAAAGGTCTTTTCCCAAAAAGTCGGGTCCTGTCAGAAGAGGAGGTTTTACGTGACAAAGGTTGAGGCAAGTTGTTAAATAAGAGTCACGTTGGCAGATGTAATGACCATCATCAACTCATTATGAAGTTAGAAAAGATGAGAAATCACGATGCTCATATCACGTATACTCTGCAATTCTTATCATATGTACTTTACACACTCTGAAGTGTACCCATTGCACGGATGTGCTACACAAATCTTCGGTCTTCTTCGAAACCTATAGTCACCATGGATTCAATGTCCCCTATCATAATTCCATCTCTCACTCGTCCAGTTATAAATTCCCGTTGCTCTGCATGTATTCTATTCATCAACCAAGTTTATGTAATGTCTGTAATTTTTCCCACGAGCCCTAAGTTTCTCATTGCGAGGAAGTCGATTGCCATCAGTTGTGTCAAAAACCCGTGTCAATCAATATTACCTCTTTGGGTTCATGCTAAATCCACCGCGTGTGCATAACCAACACACATTGCACCATGGAAACAACCCAAAACATAAGGAAGGGGCACGAAGTGGCATAAATGTGGGATCCAAACCTCAAAGATTGACATTAGTAAATGAAGATCTGGATGTTAGAGAATATTTTGAACAGGTCATATGCATGTTCTTTGTAAGAAAATCCAATGATTCAACGTGAAACTGGCAGAACAATCTGCGCTCAATTTTGACGGGCTCCGTGCAATTATTGCAGGAAACACATTCTAGGTGACGGAGGAAAATCTATCAGCCACAATGGAGATCCCTTCACGCGGTGAAAAGTGGTATAAAGGCATGCCTTTGGACATGCTATGCTACAAGGAATTTATCAAACCATATTGTTTAAACGAGAAAGTTGAAGCGGACATTCCAAGTCGATATCTACAGGAGCATTTTCGGAAGCTCCTGAGGGCGATTAGGAAATATTTCACCTGTGAAGGAAGGTCTGAAAGAATACACCCACATTACATCATATTGTTGATGCATTTCAAAGGAAGGAGATCGTTGAATCCACCTATCTTCATGCATGAGACCGAATCTGTTTTTTGTCTTCTCAAACGTGGCGCAGGTTTTTTCTCCCCGTGTCCTGTTTCCTGTCGGGATTAGGGACTATGACAGGTACCTGTGCAACAAGTATACGATCCACAATGATAGAGGCCCACATATTACCAAGGAAAAGTGTATGTTGGACACACCACAGTTTGAAGAAAGGTGTTGTCCCCTGATGGGCGTTGTCATATTGGAAACACCTACGACAACCCAAGGTTACCCGCCACATGCACGCTCCAACAAATGATCGCATGACATAAATCAAGGCCGTTACAGTGGGGGTAGGAGTCTAATAGAGCAATTGATCATCCAGATAATCCGTTGAAGGAAAATCATTGACACATCACTCCTTAACGACAAAATCTTGTTGATGAGCTAATTGTCATAGAAAAGACCTCGGTTATTGTACGATTGAGTACTGTTCGTTTCTATTTTTAGTAAAGTTCCATACGAAGGGTCATCTAGCAGAGAATAGTCAGAGCCTAATTTATAGGGATAATAGTTAGAGGGAAGGGTAGCCCGAGCAATGCAACCTTGTCTATATATTTTGTCTTTTCAATGTAATCTAGGTTGGTTGGCAAAGTAATGTAGATAGTGACTATTGAATGTAGCTTTTTGGACTCGATTGAAGTTTAATGAAAAGGTCCTGAAACTTTGACGAACATATTCTAATGGTAGTGGTTTGATGTATTGTAAACTCTCTTTATGTACGTGATTCATGTGTTCTTTATATTCATATTTATATTTTGTCTAAATCAGAACGTTATTCAAATCTAGAATTCACTGCGCGGTGCTCTAGATTACTTTATTTAGAGGAATGTATTTCTTCTAAGTGAACTCAGAATTCATCTCCAGTGGTGATATGAGTTTCTTCATTTGTTTTTCTCTCACCATACACAACGGTTTTGAACTGAAAGACCGTTGCCTACTTATCCTTTATCCTCTCAATTTTAGTCACCAAGTCATTTGTTTCTCTCATTTTATGAAATTGACTCCATGGCCCAAGGTTTCGCGTTCTCTTGCCAATAGAACCAGAAATATTGTACAAAGGTGTTAAATATAGACGACAGTTTCAAAGACATAACCTGTATCTTAGAGAGAGCCCTCTCTAGGTTGGAAAGGCTAGTTTTTGTCCTTAAAGTTGGTTTGTAGGTTTCCTCTGTCATTCATTTCCTCAACAAAACAAGTTTACAGAGCGCTAACATTTTGGCGTCATTGTCGGGGACAGAATTGAATACACTTTCCCTGGGAGAACGACTAAAGATATATTTTTGACCCCTGAGGGTAACAATGGGCCAAACATCTACATTGGTTGAAACATTTACCCTGGAGACTCCAGTAAAAGAGACTAGTAGCACAGAGTAGCATGAATCAAAAATCCTGTCTCCGAAGACAATTTATACCAGAGTCGATCATGACCTGAACCCTGTAGAGCCCGTGTGTGATCCCGAGAAACTTCTGTGCAGGGCAAGGGAGAAGGTGCCAGACCTGTTCTATTACCTGGACATAAACTTTTCCTTACCCAAGGACTGTGTACAAATCATTGACGACCACGATTTTGACACCATGTTCAAACAAACCTTGTTCAAGTCTAAATCAGAAACTAACTTGGATGACATAGTCTTCGATGAGTAGATGTTTCGATCTATGATACCAAAAAAAATCATGCAAGCTGCCATATTTCATGCCCATAAAATCACACAAATCCCAAACCCCCTAGAAAAATGGCCACCAGATTCCCCCCCCTTGCTCTGCCATCCCAACTGCATGATTTTCCCCAGAACTATAGCCAAAGGATCAAGTTGTATGACGCCGAGGGAAACACCTGTACCCAAAAGAAATTGGAATTGTTCAACGATTTTTTTGATCTAGAAGAGGTGGATCATGAAGATGAGGTTGTTCACGCAGATTCTTTCAGGGGAGGTTAGAAAGTGGTTTAAGGCCCTTCAAGCAGCAAGCATCCCCAACTTCACCGCATTTGAAACATCATTCATTTCTAGATGGGGAGACAAAAATAATCTCTTACAATTACTGACGCAGTAAAACAATACGAAGAGAGTGCCAGAGGAGATAGTGCAAGAGTTCTCGGCCCGTTTCATGAGGGTATACAACTCAATCCTTGCAGAATTCCATCCACCTCCTGGGGCTGCGCAACTTCGATACGCTGACTCCTTTGAAAACATTTTTTCCTTGCTTCTAAGGGATACAAGATCTACTAATTTAGACGACATGATGAGTGACACAATCGAATTCGAAGTAAATCTGATGGCATCGAGAAATATCAAACAAAACTTCAACAGAGGTAGGAAGAAACCCCAAGGAGATGCGCATCCATCGACTTCTCGACCCTCAGATGACAAGTTCGACTTAATGATGAAGACGATGGAGAAAATGATGGAAAGAATGTTCGTGGGGAATAAGCCCACCGCCCGAGAACAACATGACCTCCAGCCCAGAAATTAGAACCTTAGAAGAGGTCTGGTCGCACAGATCAAGCAGAGGGAACAGAGAGACCAGGGCGACCAACAAATAAGGTCCCTGTTCCAAAACAATTAGGCGGACAAAGATTTTGATCAGATGATCCAAGATCAAATGCATTGTTGCGACGACACATACACACGCATGTTCTTGAAGAAGGGAGAATACGATCAATACATGAGCGTAAATGATGATATTATGCTAGAGACTGATGACACACTGTCTTGGGAAATGGAGAAATTCGGGAAGGGTTATCAAAATTCCATCATGCAGTTCCAAAAGAAATAAAACCTCAGGAGAAGAAAGGATTTTTCAGAACCTAAAAAAATGAATAAAATAAGGGAACCCCAAGTGGACATCCCTTCCATGAGCCGACCAAAGAAAGACAACTCGGACAAGGATGCAACTAAAAAGGGAAATTCAAAGGAGGAGATTCCAAGGAAAGCGCCAGAAACAATCCAAGAGACAGACATCGAGGAGGTAGAAAACGTTTCCCCCCTTTTAACTTTGAGAATGAAATGGCCAAAATTAAAATCTTCGTCCCCTTCAACGATCTCATCAAGAAAGGAGAGTAACGAGATCAAATTATTAAAATGTTAAAGATGGGAGAGACTCCTGACACCCTGAACGTCCAGGATGATCACACTACGATTTGTTTTGGTTTGCGCATCGAAGAAACATGTGATACTGAGGGAGTTCCCCCTTTTTACGTCAGCCTCAAGATTCATGACATGACACTGCATAACGCCATGTTGGATTCATGCACATCGCACAATCTCATGCCCAAAGTGGTCATGGACGAGTTAGGTTTGGATATCAGTAGACCTTATAAGGATCTTTTCTCCTTCGACTCGAGGAAAGTGAAATGCTTGGGTCTGATCAAAGATTCCATTGTGTCACTGTCCCAAATACCTTCTAAGAGTTTGTTTATGGACATGGTAGTGGCCAATATACCCCCTAAATTTGGCATGCTATTGTCCAGGTCATGGGCCACAAAATTGAAGGGAACCCTGCAGATGGATATGTCGTATGCCACCATTCCTGTCTTCGGCCAAGAGAGATGGTTGTATAGAGAGGTGCTTCTCAAATACATGGTGAGTAGAAAGACCCAGCCAAATAACCACCCTTTCTACTTTGTTGACATTGAGATCGACTCCTCCATATTTTACAATGACCTGATCTTTGGGGGGAAGAGTCGACGGTTGTCATGACTGTTGAGGATAAATCTATGTGACAAGCATAAGAGTGCGCAGACCCAAGGAACTGCATCGAGAATGAGATGTGTAACATGAGCTTCGACGGAGTCGTCAGCAAGGAAGGAGTAGGGGTCGGTGCATGGATAAATCCTCCCAAGGTAGGCTAAAAAATCTGCTCTTACAAACTCGCCTTTGACTATACAAGTAACATGGAAAAGTATGAGGCATTGATTTTGGGTTTGAGAATGTTGAAAGAGTTGGGCACAAAGAGGATAGAGGTGCATGGAGACTCCGAGCTCATCATAAATCAAGTAAAGGGTATATACCAGTATAGGCACCCCAAAATCAGAGCATACATGAATCTAGTGCTGGACCTCCTTGAAGAATTCTCGGAGTACAATTTATCAGCGATCCTAAGGGGGTAGAATGAAATTGTGGATTCCTTGGCCACCTCGGCTTCAATATTTAAAATTCCAATTTTTCCCAAAATAAAGTACGAGATCGAAGTCAAACATCGACCGATGATACCCGATAATATCAAGTATTGGTAGGTGTTTGAGGATGACAAACAGGTGGAGAGATTTATCCAAATGAGCGATGAGTTTGCTAATGTGAACATCAATGATGAGTGTTGTTGCGAAGAAGATGAAAACATACTTGCATGTGGTAACAATGACCCCTTTCAGAACCAGATAGCTGGAAGAGTCATAGTGCAGCTAAAGAATAATATCATCCCCAAGGGATTGGTTCCATTGGAAAAGTTGTTTGATGAAAACAATGTGGCCAGAAATCCCAAGATCGTTGTGAATTATGAGGATGTTTAGGATTGCAACATCGGGACCCAGGAGAATCCACGGATAATCAAATTGTCAAAGACGCTCGGTTCAGAGATCAAGCAATGATACATCAATCTCATGAAAGATTTTCCAAACGTTTTCGCCTGGAGTTATGAGGATTCAAAAGTCTATGAAACTATAGTGATACAACACATCATTCCCCTCAAAGAAGATCAAAATCCTTTCAAGAAAAAGCTAAGACGGATAAATTCCTTGCTATTTCTGCTAATTGAAAAGGAGGTAAAGAAAAATTTTGAAGCCAAAATTATTGTTTCTTTAAGATTTTCGAAATGGGTTTCCAACCTCGTACCTGTAAGGAAGAAGAGCGATGTAATAAGGTGTTAGCGTTAGAAGTCACTCCTGGATTGCGGTAGGAGAAGAGCCCGACGCCCATCAGTTTAATTTCACGTTTTGTTTAATGGGGTGATCAAATGGAGGTTAACTCAAGACGATGTGGCTCTAACTCTGAAACTAGGCTAGGCATGCAGGGGCAAATGAGGTCTTAGATAACTTCAGACAGTGAGTTGTAGTAAGAGTGAGTAGGGGAAAGACTTGTATCAGAAATATGCAAGGGTCTGTCGTAAACATCAGGTCTCTAATAGACTGTAGAGGATAACATCTAAACGCAAGATCTTCTTACATTCAAATGCAGAAAACTGGAGAATACAACAATGTAGCAATAAATCCTTTATCATAACATAATTGCAACCATTCGCACAAACCAGTCGATCACGAAATCTCTTAGTATGAGATGAAAACCAAATGGAGTGAGAAGATTGTCTGTCATTAAACAAGAAATATTACATACCAATACATAACTAGAGAACTAGAGTCTATTAAAACTTTTCAATCGGGAGCTGTGCTCTACCATTGATGCTTACAAAATACAAAGACTGAGTTCATATACTCAGGAAAATTCACCTCACAGAGGCGTGCCCAGTCACCCAAGGCTTGGTGTCCCTTCAGTCAAACTCGTACTGATATCTTCTTTTAAATGCCACCTTAACTACGCATGGCTCCTGTAAGGAGGGTAGTTGAGCCATGAAGTGCTCGGCTATCGTGCGCAGACTTCTCTGTTGAGTCAAGGACTTCGACACGACTTCGTTGAGAGAATTGATACACAAGATTTCTACGAGCAGGCGGATCGCCAGACCCTCCATTCCCCTCATTTAATGAACAGAAGGAGGTTTCAACCACCCGCTCTTGTTTTTATTTACTTCAATACTAGAAACAGTATTAAGATCGGGTCCGATGGCGCCTAGAGGTCGCGATGATCCACTCTACAATTGAAATCGGCGCCTTTGGCCTTCTTTATGCAGCTCCTTCCTCTCCCAGAGTGACCATGGGCTGTGACCATATGCTTTCGGCATTCGCAAATATGAAAGGGCTAATCTTTGCTGATTGAAATAGCGATGAGCGATATGTCGAGACGACTTAATATGGTACCACGCGTCCCTCTAGATCTGAAGGCTCTTAATTCTCTCGACGATGCTGTGGGCCCGGGTCCAGGATTCTCCCAGCACCTCGCACATCGAAAAATAACGGAGTTGCTCTTTGCGCATTGGAGTCGCGATGGGCAAAGTGCTGAGATGGCTCTACTTGCTGCCAGGTGTCCCCTCTGGATGGATGGCTGAAAACACTTTGTGATACCACAGGCCCCACTTTCTACACTTTCAGCGCTATCGGGGTGGGTTTCGCGATGTTGAACAACATGAAACTCTCACCCCACGAACTCCCGACCGTCGAACCGCCCTCGATATTTACAAGGGAACCGCCCTCGTTTGTAGGCTCACTTGATATGACCCAGGGCTGAGACCGTGGGCTCGGCGCCAAAGGCGCTTTCGGTGTTTCACTGATCGGTACTTCCAAGTGAATGAGCTAAGGGCTCCCTATTCCCCAAAACCCTGATCTGCGATATGCTGACAGGCTGCCACCTGTCCCAGTTAGATCGGATGACCCAAACCTGCTATGTAATACAAGAGTTTTCCTTTGCGCTAAACCTTGGGCAATTCGGTAGCTTCGAAAACCTGGTGACCGTCGATCTACTTTGTAAATAGATCTTGGATGCTTCCGACGACATTTTGTCCGCTCGCTTGACCTGCTACTTGGAAAAATAGGGATTCTCCCATGCTACGCTTGGGCATTTCGTGTGCAATCTACAGACCTGGGTGCTTCTACGCCTAATGAAAAAAATAATCGCTAACATTAGGCTCCATGGGGGATAGAGTCTTCCCTGCGATGCTCTAAGAACTCCTTCCGCAGCTTCAGTGCCTTGCTATTGGGCTATGGAGTCACTTATTAGGCCGAAAACACGCAAAAATAAACTAAACAAAGAACTAAAGGACAATATTTACTAACAAGGGAGCCGTCTGAGGCTCAAATAAAACATTTCTTTAGAAAATGCCCATTCACTGGGCTGCTGAAAACCTCTTCACCCTCCAGATCTTGCAACCCATACGTGTTGTTGGAGAAAATCTCAGAGATCTTGAAGGGGCCAATCCAGAGGGCATCAAACTTGCTATGTTTGCCTTTATCTTTCCTGGGGGCATCCCACTTGAGTACCAAATCCCCGATCTCATACTCTTTCTTCCTGACCTTCTTATCGAAAGCCTACTTGATCTTTTCTTGGTGACTATGAGCTACGGTCCTCACCTGCTCTCTGATCTGTTGCACTTCTACTATCTGATGAATCCTCCTGATCATATGATCTGTTTCTCTCTCATAGTCTTGAAAGAATTTCTCCACAGGTAAGGCGAGCTGAGTAGGAAAAACCGCCTCTGCTCTGTAGACTAGTTGAAAAGGCGAAGTGCCCAAAGATTTCTTCGTTGTCACACGATCATCCCACAGAGAAAAATTCAACTTTGAATCCCAGGCCCTTTTGTTGTCTTCCAACAGCCTTTTGATGATCCTTATTAGGCTTTTGTTGGAGGACTCTGCTAAACCATTGCCCTAGGGATAATAGGGGGTGGAGTGAATTAGTGAGATCTAGAACTGCTCACAGAACTTAATTAGAGGCTCATACTTGAAAGAAGCAGCATTATCGGTGACGATCCTACTGGGACAGTAAAATCTGGCTATGATATCCTCCAGGAAGTTGATAATTACTTTGTGAGATGCACTTTTGGTGGGGACAGCTTCTATCCACTTGGTGAAATAATCTGTTGCTGTCAGGATCCATCTGTGTTGACCGCTTGAGGGAAGATGAATTTCTCCAATGAAGTCCAGCCCCCACTGCTGAAAAGGTGATGGAGATACTATAGGCTTCAATGGCAGTGATTTGAGCTGTTGCTTTCCTGAGAACTTTTGACATTTGATGCAAGCTCTGATTCCTCTGCAGACATCAGCGAATAAAGTAGGCCAGTAATATCCAGCCCTGAGGATCTTATGAGCTGTGGTCTTCCAGAAATGATGCCCCCCACAAAGGCCTTCATGGAAATCAAACATAAATTTTTGGGCTTCTGGTGGGTTTAAACATCTCAGCAGCATCCCCAAAGGATCTTGCCAGTAAAAAACTTGCTCAATGAGACAATACCTGACCGCCTTGAGCTTTAAAGCTATTTCCCTTCTTTTACCCATTCCATCTGGAGGCTTCAATTCCTGCAGAAAGTACAAAATGTCATGATACCAGGCACAATTTACCAGCGGTAAGCCATCTTGAGAGCATTGGCTGGGCAACTCAGCTTGTTGAGTTCATGGGAGAGTGTTGAGGAAACTAACTCCCAAGGATTCACAATTGGATTCAGCGAGTAGCTTGGCTAGACCTTTCCCCTTAACCAAGTTGGTGGGATTTATTTCCAAGTCAAATTCCATAATTTTTGCTATCCATTTGCCTCTTCTCCCATCTATGTCTAGCTGTACAAGAATGTCCTTTACGGAAGATGAAGGAACGTATGTTGTCACCTTCGAATGCAAGACGTAGATCCTAAAAGATTTGAGGGCTTTCACTAAGGCATAGGCCTGCTTCTCCATGATCTCATACCTGGTCTCCGCATCTCTTAATGCCTTGCTGAAGAAAGTGATGGGTTTCTCATGCCCCTTCTCGTTTTTCTGTAACAAGATCGCTGCTACTGTATCAAAAGAAGCGAAGGAGAAAATTAGGAATTCTTTGGAATAGTCAGGACTGATCAGCACAAGTGTCTTAGTCAATGCCCTTTTTATTTGGTCAAAATATTCCCTGGGATCAACGGTCCATTTCACCTCGTTTCCCTTTCTGATCATGGTCGTGATGTGTTTCACTAGCTCGACAAAATTTGAGACAAACCTCCTTAGAAAATTAATTTTCCCCAAAAAGGCCTGAACCTCTTTTTTAGACTTGGGAAGGGATAAGGTTTGAATTGCCTCCACCCTGCTAGGATCAATTCTCACTCCCTCTGTTGATACTATATGGCCCAACAATTTCCCTTCCTGCATAGCGAACAAAGATTTCTTGGGGTTTAGGGACAGACCGAACCTCCGACATTTCATGAAAAATTTCCTCAAGTGGCGGTAGTGTTCCTTGTCTGAGCTGGAGAAGACCGTGATGTCATTGAGATAGATCACCACGAACCGTTCCTTTTCCCTGATGAAGGCTATATCCATGGCTCGCTGAAATGTTTCTCCTGCATTCATTAGTCCAAATGGCATCTTGGAATACATGAATGTGCCCCAAGGAGTGGTGAAGGTTGTTTTCTCCCTGTCCTCAGGCATGACTGATATCTGATTATAGCCAGAAAACCCATCGATCATGGATATCCTGGATGCACCAGTTACCCTCTGCAGTATGTGTTCCATCTTAGGTAGGGGGTAATTGTCTTTCTTTGAGCTTCTGTTCAGATTTCCGAAATCGACACAGAGCCTAATTTCTCCTCTTTTCTTCCTTACTGGGACCAAATTGGCCACCCACTCGGAATATCTCAAGGGGACAATGATTTGTGCATCCAACAACCTTTTTACTTCTTTCTCCATAACGGGAAACAACATGGGATTTATTTTCCATAGCTTCTGCATGAATGGCCTAGCCTCTTCCTTCAACGAGATCTTATGCTCAATGACAGATGTGTCATATGTCTTGAGGTCTTCATATGTCCATGCAAACACATCGGTGAACTCTCTCAGCAATTGCGTATATTCGACCCTCTGTTCTCTGGTCAAACTGCTTGACAATTTGATGAACCTAGGCTCCTCTTGTGAACCAATTTTGCATTCAGCTGTATCAACATATTCATCCAAAACTCTACCCTTTACTGCCACATCATTCCCATCGAACAACCTTTCCAACGGGACTAGTCCCCTCGGAATGTGATTGCTAGGTAGCTGAATAATCTGGTGGTTAGCAATTTTATTTAGAAACACCTCAGGGTGAGGTTCACCTTCTGTGTCAGGATCCTGATCGATGTGCAATGCAGAAAATTCATCAACAAAACAGAGAAATATTTCAATTTCCTGATCATCTTCGAATACCTTCCAATGCTTGACATTATCTGGTGCAGAGGGCCTATATCTTATTCCAACATCAGAGTTGACTACGTACGGTAGAGAAACTTTGAGCAAGCTGGCTGAGACGGCTAAAGAATCGACCACATCATTATCCTCTCTTGGAATAAAAGAGATATTGAAAGCTGAGAAGAAATTGTCAATTAGGTCCCATGCTTCATTCCTGTAATTTCTAAGTCGAGGGTTCTTAGCCTGATAAGCACTTCTGATTTGTTGGACCACTAACTCTGCATCTCCAAACACTGCTATCTCCTGAATTTCCATTTCCCTTGCAGCTCTTAATCCTAGAAGAAGGGCTTCATACTCTGCCACATTGTTTATGGTTTCAAATTCTAATTTGTATGATAGAGATACGGTTTCCTGGGTAGGTGACACAAAAACACCCCAGCACCAGCGCCTTCCCGGGAACAGGCTCCATCAAAAAAAAATTTCCAAACGGGGGTAATGGAAGGATGAAGTTCACGAGGAGAAGTGGGCTGCTTTCTGAGTTTGAGAGGAGGCTCGGGGGCATGGGTGAGTTGTAGTAAACTGGAGCCTAAATCAGTGTCCAAGGAAAAGATGGGATGATTGGTAGGGTTGGCCTCATCACTGATTATATATGACAACTGGGCTTCTCTGTATAGCCTTCTATGCTCTCCTCCAAACACTGGGATAGTAGCGTATGTGAGGTCCATCTGCAAGGTTCCCCCCAGTCTCTTTATCCAAGACCTTGATAACAACATACCAAACTTGGGGGGGACATTGGCCACTACAATGTCCATGACCACACTTTTCATGGGCAACTGAAACAAGGTCACGACCAGGTCTTTGATAACTCCTAGACATTGAACTTTTCTGGAGTCAAAGGAATAGAGGTCATGATAGGCTCAGGTGACTTCTAGTCCTAACTCTTCCATGACAGTTTTGGGCATGAGGTTGTGAGAAGCCCCTGAATCCATCAAGCAATTGTGCAATAGCTTGTCATGTATGTTCAAGGAAGTGTAGAAGGGAGGGGATGAGTCATTCCTGTCTTCTACCATAGGACCTAGGATAACTGCAGGCTTTTCATCTTGCAAATTGATGAAGTCTGTGGGAAGGCTTGAGACCTCAGACTCTAAAATCTCAGAGAAGTGTTTCTTGAACCCTTCATGTTTAATTAATTCTGTCAGGGGTACAAGGATTCTGATTTTTTGAATTTCATGCTCGAAATTAAAAGAAGATGGGAGCTTTGGGATTTATCTTATTTCGGGAACACGACTCTGGATAATGGGAGAGAGGGGTTGGGTCTTCTTACCTTTGCGATTGTCTGTTGATTCATTAGCAGGCTTCTCTGTTCTAGTGAGCTAGTCAGGGGCATCAGGTGCTACTGCCTTCTTCTGGGACCTCAGGTCATACCTTCCTTGGCGGCTACTAGTCTTATTTTCCTTGCTCAGCTCATTTAGCTGACTGTCCATGAGAGATTCCTCATATGTTGATTGAGTGAGATTAGGAAAAGGAGGAGTGTCCCTGAAGCAATGGATTTCAGGATCCATCTCATCTGTTTCCCCTTCTTCCCCCTCGGCCACAAAATTGTTTTGGAAAGGGGCATGAATCTTTTGGTCTTCTCTGTCTCTTCCCTTCTCTCTTTGCACATTCATGGGAGTAAAATTGTTTGGCCTCCTGAAACCTCCCTTGTTTTCAGTGTTCAGAGGGCCCTTGTATGCTTTCCTCCCTTCCACCCTCATTCTCTCCATCCTTGCAGACAAAGATTTCACCATCTTGGTCAGTTCATCCACTTGAGGGTGGGGCACCGATGGGTCAGAAGTTGAGGCTTCCAACCTTCCTTTTCTCCTATCTGCGTCGGCCTTGTTCCTCAGTCTGTCAGCTGCTAACACATTGGATTCCACCTCTATGGCTGCATCTTTCATTTGAGCTAAGGAGGTGGCTCTTCTTTCTCTCAATAAAAGGAAGAAATTGGGGTCGAATGTGCTAGCATACGAAATCTTAGTTGAGGCTTCTGAAGGCTTTATCTCGGCAGGGATTTTGTTATACATCTTATTAAATATTTTGGAGAAGTCAGAGATAGACTCTCCTTCCATTTTCTTCAAAGACCCAAACTCTTTCATGTAATACATGGAATCCTTCCTATCTCCCCACTGCCTCAGGAAAGCACTATCTAGAGATTCAATCCTAGCAATAGACCCTGGAGCCAATCGTCTAAACCACTTCCTCACCTCACCATACAGGCTCTAGACGAAGACTCTCATCCAGACATCTTCATTTTCAATGTTGAGGTTGTCTGCATAACTGTAGAAAGCAGCCAGGTGCTCTTCGACAGTTATGTCTCCTTCCCCAGTGAACTTGGGCATGTATTTCAAGTAATCCCCAGCAGGAAGAAGATTCATAGGATGGGGTAGAACTAAGGGAGCATATCTGGCAACGACTATGGTGTCCATTCTATTCAGAGGGGGATTAGCACTGACCATAGGAATATTAGGCGGAGGAGAGCTGGGAGGAGAAGGAGTTCGCGAAGGGGCTACTGGGAATGAGTCCTGAAGTGGAGTGGGAAACAAGAGGGGATTTAAGGAGAAGGATAATGAGCTCAAGTCAATAGGTGGTTTTCTTTGTGCAGGAGTGGTAAAAATAGGAGTGGGGAAATCTTCCGTGGTTCTGAGTCTGTGCCAAGGCACAATTTCAGGGGAAAGGGGAGTGACAAGGTTTTTTCCCTTTGGTTCCAGACCCGGAGAGGAAAACTCAACAGGAAAACTCTCGAAATTTAGGAAACGACAAACTTGAGAAATAGTTCTGTCAAGAAATTGAGGAGGAGAAAAAGGGGCTCCCATAGAAGGATATGGTGGATTACCTGGTTCGGTGGCAGACGCTTCTTCCTCAGAGGCCTTTCCCTTTCTGAGCACTGCTTCTGGATCTGTTTCAAGCATAGCTAGAGGCAACTGTGGATGAGACTACGTATGCCTGCCTCTGAAATCCACAATTAATAGAGGAGTTTCTCCCCAGCGGAGTTGTCACAATGGAGTCGCTAGGTGCACAGGAGCAATCTTGATAATTCTGATATCTAATGCACCTTTAGAATCAGTTAATCGTTGTCGTTCAATCCCGGGGAAAATATTCAACTTTGATCCCTAGCAATGGTTCCATAAATGTTAGCGTCAGAAGTCACTCCTGGATTGCAGCAGGAGCAGAGCCTGACGCCCATCAGTTTAATGTCACGTTTTGTTTAATGGGGTGATCAAATGGAGGTTAACTCAAGACGATGTGGCTCTAACTCTGAAACTAGGCCAGGCATGCAGGGGAAAATGAGGTCTTAGATAACTTTAGATAGTGATTCGTAGTAAGAGTGAGTAGGGGGAAGACTTGTATCAGAAAGATGCAAGGGTCTATCGTAAACATCAGGTCTCTAATGGACTGTAGAGGATAACATCTAAACGCAAGATCTTCTTACATTCAAATGCAAAAAACTGGAGAATACAACAATGCAACAATAAATACTTTATCATAACATAATTGCAACCATTCGCATGAATCAGTCGATCACGAACTCTCTCAGTATGAGATGAAAACCAGATGGAGTGAGAAGACTGTTTGTCATTAAACAAGAAATCTTACATAGCAATACATAACCAGAGAACTAGTGTCTGTTAAAACTTTTCAATCGGGAGCTGTGCTCTACCATTGATGCTTACAAAATACAAAGACTGAGTTCATATACTCAGGAAAATTCACCTCACAGAGGCGTCCCCAGTCACCTAAGGCTTGGTGTCCCTTTAGTCAAACTCGTACTGATATCTTCTTTTAAATGCCACCTTAACTACGCATGGCTCCTATAAGGAGGGTAGTTGAGCCATGAAGTGCTCGGCTATCGTGCACAGACTTCTCTGTCGAGTCAAGGACTTCGGCATGGCTTCATTGAGAGAATCGATACCCATGACTTCTGTGAGCAGGCGGCTCGCCAAACCCTCCATTCCCCTCATTTAATGAATGAAAGGAGGTTTCAACCACCCACTCTTGCTTTCATTTACTTCAATACTAGAAACAATATTAAGATCGGGTCCGATGGTGCCTGGAGGTCACGATGATCCCCTCTGCAACTGAACTCGGTTCCTTTGGCCTTCTCTATGCAGCTCCTTCCTCTCCCCGAGTGACCATGGGTTGTGACCATATGATTTCGACGTTCGCGAATATGAAAGGGATAATCTTTGCTAATTGAAATCACGATGAGCGATATGCCGAGACGACTTAATATAGCACCACGCGTCCCTCTAGATCTGATGGCTCTTAATTCTCCCAGCGAGTCCAGGATTCTCCCGGCACCTCGCGCATCGGAAAATAACGGAGCTGCTCTTTGCGTGTTGGAGTCGCGATGGGCGAAGCGCCAAGATGGCTCTACTTGCTGCCAGGTGTCCCCTCTGGATGGATGGTTGAAAATACTTCGTGATACCGCGGGCCCCACTTTCAACGCTTTCGGCGCTACCGAGTTCAGGATTTCACGATGTTGAACAACATGAAACTCCCACCCCACGAACTCCCGACCGTCGAAACGCCGACGCGGCCAGATCTTGCGACACGCGTCCTTAGGATGAACGGACGAGGGGGCATTCGATATTTACAAGGGAGCCTCCCTCGTTTGCAAGCTCGCTAGATATGACCCAGGGCTGAGACCGTGGGCTCGGTGCCAAAGGCGCTTTCGACATTTCGTTGATCGGTACTTCCAAGTGCAATGAGATAAGGGCTCCCTGTTCCCTGAAACCCCAATCCGCGATATGCCGACAGGCTGCCACCTGTCCTAGTTAGATCGGATGACCCGAACCTACTGTGTAATACAAGAGCTGTCCTTTGCGCTAAACCTTGGGCAATTCGGTAGCTCCGAAAACCTGGTGACCGTCAATTTTCTTTGTAAATAGATCTTGGATGCTGCCAACGACATTTTGCGCTCGCTTGACCTGCTACTTGGAAAAACATGGATTCTCCCATGCTATGTTTGGGCATTTCGTGTGCAATCTACAGACTTGGGTGCTTCTGCGCCTAATGGAAAAAATAATCGCTAACATAAGGTTATGTGTGGATTTTTGAAATTTAAACAGAGTATCCCTCAAGGAAAACTACCTTCTTCCTAATATGGACTACATCCTGCAAAAGGTATTCGGATCCCAAAATATGTCCATGTTTGATGGTTTTGCAGGCTACCATTAGATCATGTTACACCCAGATGACCGGGAAAAAAAAACCTCCACCATGCCATGGGGTACATTCATGTATGCGAAGATGTCGTTCGGTCTTATGAATGTTGGAGCTACTTTCCAGAGGGATATGGATATAAAATTTGCTAAGGAAAAGGACAAATTTATCATGATCTACCTGGATGACATTACAATGTACTCTGACTTCGATGAACAAAATCTTTAGGATCTGAAGAAGGTCTTTTAGAAATGCAAAATGTTCAGCATATCTTTAAATCCAAGAATATCACATTTCAGAGTCCAAGAAGGGAAACTATTGGGCACGTCATCTCAAAGGAAGGCATAAAGATAGATCCTAACAGGGTAGAAAGAATTTTGAATATCAACACTTCTCGGAGCAAGAAGGAGGTACAATCCTTCCTGGGAAAGGTGAATTTATTGAGAAGGTTCATCCCGAATCTAGATGAAATTATAAATCATATCACAAGCATGCTCAGAAAGGGTAATGAGATCAAATGGAGCCCTGAAGCGATGAGATTGATTGAATACATCAAGGTAGCATTGGACAAATCTTTCGTATTGGCCAGCCCAAACTTCACAAAGGATTTTATCTTGTTCTCTTTCGCCTCAGAGCACACCATCGTTGGTGTACTATTACAGAAGGACGACCAGATATTTGAAAATCCTATAGGCTACTTCAACAGGATGCTGAGAGACTCCCCACTGAGGTACAATATCATGGAAAATAAAGCATACACATTGGTGAAATCGCTCAAGGATTTTAGGACTTATATACTACATTCTCGTGTTATTGCTTACGTGCCCAACAACGCAGTCAGGGACACCATGACTCAGCCCGACCCTAAGGGGAGGAGAGGTAAATGGATCACATTCAAGCTGGAATATGACCTCAAAATTAAGCCCACGAAGTTTATTAAGGGTCAAGGGATCACAAAATTGATAGCGCAGTCAAACTCTGACATTCTGGGAATAAACTTCATTGCTGACCTGTCGGAGAACCCTCTAGAAGAAGTGGTCCCACAGGTGTCTCAGAAATTCATCCATTCACCTTGGTACACAAACATTATTCATGTGTTGAGAAATTTGCAAGCCCCTCCAGGGTTAAATAAAACCAAGGCTAGGTTTTTAAAGATGAAGGATGCTAAGTTTTGCATCTTAGATAACTCTTTGTATTGGAAAGATCTGGGAGGGATATTGCTAAGTTTTTTATTGGAAGATGACGCGGAACGAGCTATCAGGGAATTCCACAAAGGCGACTATGGGGGTCATCACTAATGGAAAATCACCACGCATAAAATATTAAGGGAGGGTTATTAATGGCCCAACATTTTCACAGATGTATATAAAGAAGTCTCCAATCGCCACGAGTGCCATATATTTGATGGAAGCAGAATGATGCAACCCTTGTCGTTGAAACAAATATCGGTCTAAGCGTCGTTCATGTAATGGGGCCTAGAATTTATAGGAGATATTCATTCGCCATCCTCAGCGCAACACAAATGGATACTTACAGCTATGGATTACTTCACCAAATGGATCGAAGAAGTTCCAACGAGGTAGGATACCAACACGGTCATCATTCAGTTTCTGGAGACTAACATCATGTCTAGGTTCGAGTGCCCTATCAAGATCATCACGGACAACACAGCCGCATTTAAGTCCAAGAAAATGGAAAAGTTTTGTAACGATTACAATACAACCTTGGTAAATTCTATGGCTTATTACCCACAGGGTAATGGATTAGCGGAATCATCCAACAAAAGCTTAACCAGGATTATTAAAAGTCTCCTGCAAAACAACAAGAAGGCCTGGCATAAGAAACTCATTTATGCATTATGGGATGACAGAGTCACTACCAAAAAGTCCATCTCCACGTCATATATGGCACAGATATAGTTTTCCCTACCTCACTGGGATTTCTCATCAGGAAGTTGCTACAAGAGCAAGAGGCCGAGCCAAATGATGATTAGGGAAGGATAAATCAGTTGATTCACGTGCAACAAATGAGGGAGAAGGTTTACAACCGATCACAACTTCACCAAGACAGGATGAAGAAATATTTTGACAAGAACTCTAAGAAGGAGGAGTTTCATGTGGATGATCTGGTACTAAAGTGGGACATGAGAAATGAAGACAAGATAAATCATGGACAATTCGATCATCTTTGGACGAGACCTTTCAGAATCAGTGTGTACCATGGGAACAACGCATATCTGCTAGAAGAGATTAACAGAGAGTACAATGGTGGAGGACCTGTAAATGGAAGGTTCCACAAGCACTATCTGGTTCAGTAAGGTTTGTTTAGTTTTTCATTTCATTGTAAATAGTCGTTTCATTTTTTGTTTTCAAAGAAGGTGTTTCGAGTCAATATGTCAGCAGAAGATTAAATCCCAGAGTGAAGGCCCTAAGTTTATGTTGAGTCTGGTCGTAACTATGTCAAAAAGGTCTAGGATGTGTTTTTATTTTCCATTGTTTAAGAGTCTGGAAGTCAAATAAGGCCCAATGGTCAGGCACCTGGTTTTTTGTTCTTTGTCACCTCACTGGGAGTATAGCATCGCCATTGGATCTAGCTATTAGCGCCATCATTTTTTCAGTTAGAGTTAGTTTTAGTCGAGTCATGGTCCGTGTGTCAAAGTCTGTGAGGTCAGGTACCGAACAATGAATGGGTCAAAGTCAGCAAGTGGCCGGTTGGCCCTTGGAGTAGAGAAGGGACGTCAAAATCAAAACATGTGTAAGTGGTAAAGGTATTTTCCCAAAAAGTCGGGTCTTGTCAGAAGAGGAGGTTTTACGTGCCAAAGGTTGAGGCAAGTTTTTAAATAGGAGTCCCGTCGGTAGATGCAATGACCATCATCAACTCATTATGAAGTTAGAAAGGATGAGAAATCACGATGCTCATATCACGTATACTCTGCAACTCTTATCAGATGTACTTTAAACACTCCGAAGTGTACCCATCACGCGGATGTGATGCACAAATCTTTGGTCTTCTTCGAAACCTCTAGTCACCATGGATTCAGTGTCCCCTGTCATGATTCCATCTCTCTCTCGTCCAGTTATAAATGCTCGTTGCTCTGCATGTATTCTATTCACCAGCCAATTTTATGCATTGTTTATAATTTTTCCTGCGAGCCTTGAGTTTCTCACTACGAGGAAGTCGATTTCCATTAGTTGTGTCACAAACTCGGGTCAATCAATATTATCGCTTTGGTTTCGTGCTAAATCCACCCTGAGTGTGGAACCAACACACAATTCACCATGGAAACAACCCAAAACATAAGGAAAGGGGCGTGAAGTGGCATAAATGTGGGTCCCAAAACTCAAATCTTGACATTAGTAAATGAAGATACGAAATTCAAAGCATCTTTTAAACAGGTCAGATGCATGTTCTTTTGTAAGAAAATCCAAGGATTCAACGTGAAACTGGCGGAACAGTTCGTGCTCAGTTTTGACAGGCTTCACACACTAATTGCAGAAAACACATTCCATGTGTTGGAGTAAACTTTGTCAGATGCAACAAAGATCCCTTCACATGGTGAAAGGCGGTCTAAAGGCATGCCTTTGGATGTTCTATACTATGAGAAATTTATCGAACTAGGTTTAAACGAGAAATTCGAAGCGGGCATTCCAAGTCAATATCTACAGGAGCCTTTTCAGAAGCTCATGAGGGTGATTAGGAAATATTTCACCTGTGAAGGAAGGTATGACAGAATACACCCACATCACATCATATTATTGATGCATTTCACAGGAAGGAGACCATTGAATATGCCTTTATTCTTGCACCGAAGCCTCCGAGAAATGGCAGACAACGTACGGGCTCAAGCAAACCAGCCGAAGAAGAAACTATCTCATGTCTAACTATTCAAATTGTTGATAGTTAAGGATTTTAGACAATTGGGAAAAAACTGGGATTCATTTCTACTCATAAATGACATCCCCAGGGACCCCAAAGGAGATTCCCGTCTACCCACGGGAAAAGTAACCTCTCACCATGCAGAGGCGGAAATAGGAAGGGTTGTGGAAGAAGGAAATACATTGAAAGACCTGTCCCCCCAATAGTCGATACCCTAGAAGAGGGGCAAGCCAAGGAAGAACAAAGAGACTAGGGAGGCCCAAGCCCCGAGCAATCCACGTGCAAAGTCAGCCGCTGAAGAGTTACTCATGTGCGCCATTTGGTTGGAACCTGTTGAAGGTCCAAGTCGAGAAACCTGCAGCAAAAAGAGAAGGCCAAACACTGAAGGCATGGATATTCGTGAATCATCACAACAAATAAAGTAAGCACAACTCGCCATTGTTGAGTTGTACCGGGAGAACAAAGAGATGAGAAAGCAATTAGCAGAAAAGACCCTCGAGGCATCAACATCATAGGGCCGAGAGGGGAACGTGACTTGGATCAAGAGGTAGCTCAGGGAAACACAAGACACAATCATCCAACTGCACGAAGCATAGAGGATGTCAGAAGATAAAATTGCAAATCATTTCAAGGAATGTGGACCGGCCATGGAAAACATCCACGCGACTCTAGTCAGTGCACATAAGAGGATGAAAGAGAACACGATTTTGCAAAGACGAGTGATGAATACAAAATGGGGCAATTGGTCTCTAAGGAGAACTCTTCGGATATCAAAACTGCAGGTGAGGCCAGAAGCATAATTGTCTGACTACGTTTTTTTTCTTCTCAAACGTGGCATGGATTTTTTCTCCCCATGTCATGTTTCCTATCGGGAAGTAGGGACTATGACAGGTACCTGCATGACAAGTATATGATGCGCAATGCTGGAGGCCCACCTATTAATAAGGGAAAATGTATGTTGGACACATGAAAATTTGAATAAAGGCGTTGTCCCCTAACTAGCGTTGTCATATTGGAAACACCTGTGACAGCTCGGGGTTACCCACCACATGCACGCTCCAACAAATGATCGTGTGGCAGAAATCAAAGCCATTACAATGGGGGTAGAAGTATGACAAAGAACTTGATTATCTAGATAACCTGTCAAAGGAAAAGCATCGACACATAACTCCTTAACGACGAAATATTGTTTATGAGCAAACTATCACGGCAAAGATGACAATTATTGTACGATTGAGTACAGTCAGTTTCTATTTTTAGTAAAGTGCCATACGAAGGGTCATCTAGCAGAGAATAGTCAGAGCCTAATTTCTAGGGATATTAGTTAGAGGGCGGGGTAGCCTGAGCGGCGCACCCTTGTCTATATATTTCATCTTTTCAATGTAAGTCAGGTTGGTTGGAAAGGTAATGTAGACAGTGACTGTTGAATGTAGCTTTTCAAACTCGATTGAAGTTTAATGCAAAGGTCCTGAAACTTTGACAAAAATATTATAATGGTAGCGGTTTGATGTATTGTAAACTCTCTTTATGTACGTACTTCATGTGTTATTTATATTCATATCTACATTTTTTCTACTCGGAACGTTATTATAATCTAGAATTCATTGCGCGGTGCTCTAGATTTTTCCATTTAGATGACTGTGTTTCTTCTAAGTGAACTCATAATTTATCTCCAGTGGTGCTCTAAGTTGCTTCATGTGTTTTTCTCTTTCCATACACAATGATTTTGAACTGAAAGACTATTGCCTACTTAGCCTTTATCCTCTCAAGTTTAGTCACCAAGTCATTTGTTTCTCTGATTTTCTAAAATTGACTCCATGGCCTGAGGTCTTGCGTTCTCCTGCCAATAGAACCAAAAATATTGTACAAAGTTGTTAAATCTAGCCGACAATTTCAAAGCCATAACTCGTACAGAGACGAAGTCTTAGAGAGATCCCTCTCTAGGTTGGAAAGGCTAGTTTCCGACCTTTAAGTTGGTCTGTAGGTTTCCTATGTCATTTGTTTCCTCAACTGAATGAGTTTACAGAGCGCTAAGACAACTTTCCATATAAAATTCACTTGAGAAGCCTTGAAATGAGGAAAATAATAATCCTTGTCCACTTTATTCCCAACGTCCACCTTAAACAAGTGAAATGTGCTCTCCAAATGTCAACAAGAGGCATTTAGCAGTGGATGAATCCTCCATTTGCGGCTATTAATTCTTCAAAACATGATTACAATTCATCTCCAAATCATCCAAGTGGGCTCAAAATAACCCCACGACTATCATAAAGTTCCCCAAGTGAATTCGACCCTCTTTAGTGAGAAAAAACACTTGAAAAAGGTGCCAAAATAGGGGGATGTTCTAGTATCTTTCACATGGTGAGTGTTGAGGATGTTCATGTGGATGTAAATGGCTTGTCTTTTCCTTTAAGAGTGTGACTAATGCCTCGAGAAATGTGATACCCCTCAGAATCGGTGAGACTTCCTCAAGAAATGTGAATCTGGATAATTGTGTGCATAATCATATCCAAGGGCCCATGACCAAAGTGTGGTACACACATGCTCGGAATGTTATATTCTTTACAGAATAAATTCAGTTAATTGACTGGCTCATCGAGGATGATTAACTAGTGGATGGATTGATTGATGGTTAAGTCAAGTCGATGGTTGATGAATGGTCGACAGGTGATCGACAAGAAGACTCAATTGGAGGTAGACTGTATGGTTGACTGGTATCCGACTAAAGGTCGAAAGGGTAACCAAGTAGATGTCTCGTAGCCGACTAGTGTTCGACTAGTGGTCAAAACCTGTAACTGAATCCCAATAGTTGCAGGATCACAACTTATCATCTTCACGGATCTATAACCATTTTGGGTGCCACGAATTGGGGTTTTACATGTTTTAGATGCCTATAAATAGTACATTATGTATTATCGTCTAAAGAGAATCTTGATCTTGATAATATTATGCCTCAATAGAAAGAGTTGTGAGCCTATACTGGTGATGAATATGCAAGCCAAATGATTGTAGTGCTGTCCTTATGGTAAAGAAAGAGAGTAGGATGATTAATTGTGTCTTAGGTGTGGACCAAGGTTAGTCATGTAATTATTTATTCATTGAATTAATAAGACAATGAGGAGCGGGAGTCACTCAAGGAATGTTGGTTTTCCCAATTAAGGGTTTCCAAGGTAAACCTTTGTATACTACGTGTGGTTGTCATTGATTAGTTTCTAGTTTAATTATGTCTTCTTTCTTCTATTTGGTTTAGTGTTTATAACATTTGGTATGGGACCAAGTTTAAACAAATCTTGGATCTAAGTTAAACCTAGTTCCAATGGGAATTGTAAGATAGTGATTTGTTCTTGAAATAATGGTAGGTATTTTTAATATTGAGATTGAAAATTTTAATGGCCAACATTTTAAGTTGTTGAAGCTAAAAATATAATATATTCTTGTAGATCAAGAACAATGGTTTGTTGTGGATCCCAGAAGAATCATGACAAGCATGCCAAAGAAATATTGGGATAAACTCAACAAGAAGGTGAGGACTATGATTTCGACTTTGTATTATAGATTTGGTATTGTTGAATGTCTTAGGCAAAGACACTGCGAATAAATTGTGGGATAAGTTGGAGAACTTGTACCAATCAAAATCCCCAGTAAATAAGTTGTTTCTCCAGAAGAAATTGTACCTTCTGAGGATGAGTGATGATAGGTCAGAAAAAAATTATCACCTAAATGCATTCAATATTGTGTTATGTCAATTATTTTTTGTGGATATTAAAATCACTAAGGAGGATACATGTATCAATCTATTGTGTTCTTTTACAGATTCATGGGATAGCTTAGTCGTGGCTATTAGGAGTAATTAAACCACATTAACACTTAAATATGTGGTTTCATCTCCACTTCCATAGGAAATGAGGTGGAAGAACATGGAAGGATCGACCAAATATGCGTTGGTAGTGAGAGGTCGACCAATCGATAGAGAAAATGGTAAATTCTTCTATAGAAATGTCAAGTTGAGGGGTGGATTTAAATCCTCGGTTCAATCAATGAAAATATGTTGTAAGTGTAGTAAATATAGGCATTACAAAAGTGACTGCAAGTTGAAGGTTGCTGAGAATATTCATGGATATAATAAGAATCAATCGACTAAAGGAAAGACTTTTCTAGACAAATGAGGGGACATTATTTGGCATCAACCAATCCATGGTTAGATCATGATGTTTGGTTGATCAACTCATGTGCATCTTTCCATATGAAAAGTCATAGAGAATGGTTATGCGAATATGAGAAGTATGAAGGAGGAGATGTATTATTGGTAGATGAATTGAAAACCATGATTATTGTACAAGGTAAATTCTGATTGATGCTAAAGGATGGGATGATTAGAACCCTTCCAAGTTTGCTACATACTTTAGGTGCGGAAAGAAATATAATATATGTCATCAAAATAAGTGATACAAGTGTGCACACTATATTTGAGAAGGATTCATGCAAAATGGTTAGAGGAGCTCAGATTGGAACCTTGTACAAGTTGTTGGGGAGTGTCGACTCAAATAGATGCAACAATTTAGTTGTTCCTAAAGTTGACTCGACGAAGGTCAACTCGACTGTGACTGACTCGACTATTCCTCTTCTAGTATACCCAGCCGTGTTAGGGCACCAAAGGATGGGACATATTGGAGAAAATGGGCTTAGATCTATGCACAACAAAGGTATGGTCAAAGGTTTCCCTAATTTTTCTTTAGAAGCCGATTTTTGTGAACATTGCATCCATGGAAAACAAAATCATGTGAGATTCCCATCTAGTGATACAAAGGAAAAAATGGATTTTGTAATTGATACATAGTGATGTATTTTGTCATGTATTATGTCTCCTTCATAGATGATTTCCCAAGAATATATGGCTATATTTCCTAGGAAAGAAATATAAGGTTTTCGCTAAGTTCAAAGAATTTAAATATCTTGTGGAAAACTATACATATAAGAATATCAAGGTGTTGAGAACTAATTGCTGATGATTACAGCTGCGTGAGACATCCTCCAGGGCACAGACTAATTGATTCGACCTGAGACAGAGACCATGAGTTGGGTGCATGGTTTCTATCTAAGACAGAGTTGGAACATATTGATGGCCTCCTCCTTACAGAGAGTTGAGAATAACTCCAGATGATTCTCCTATGTAATGCAGTGAGAAAAGAGATCTATTGAGTTGGACGTGATTGTGGTTGAGCACAAGGTGAACATGTGAATTCCCATGAGATGGGTGAATCATTATGAGATATAGATGAAGACAATGTATTATCCTCCTTTGAGTAAAGAGTTGAGATGATGAACTCCAAATAAGTCTCATGTGTAATGCAGTGGGAAAGAATATTTGTTGAGTGGACGTGCATGTGGATGAACAAAGGTGAACGTGATCCTAGTGGTTGAGCACTAGTGAGTGTGGTTCTCTTGTGATACGTAGTGATATAGATATATGGATATCCCTATGGATGTAACCCTAGTGGTTGAGAATTAGTGGGTGTATGGGATCCCTTGCTATATTGTTCAAGATTCAGACCTACCTGTAACCCTAATTGTAATGTAAAGGGTACAGGTCGGCCCCACCTTAATGTAATTGATAATTAATGTAAAAGATAATTAATTTGGTTATTATTAATTATATTGTGAGTTAGAGAGGTCGACCTTGTTGTGCCAATAGACACTTTTGTTGACAGGTCAAGTCTAATATAATTAAAGGTAAATTCCCCATTGAGGAATCATATCTTTTGTGTGAGTTTGGAAATTTCAACAAGTACATCTTCTTGGGAAAAGTGTGCACCTCTCTTTGGCGCTAGTCTTCTAGGGTTTGTAATCACCCTCTTGTGTGCTAGGTTTTCTTGGTGGTGAAGGTATTTCTCTTGAAGACTATAGAAAAGGATTGGTTGGGGTTTATTTCCTTGTTGAGAAGGGTTTCCTAGGATACTTTGTGTGTACTTGTGCATGGTGTTTCTTCTTGTGATCTTGGTTGCTGCAACATTTTTTTTTTATGGTTTAAGTTAAATTCTAAAATGGAATGAACTTCATGATTAAACCTTGTATATTGAAAAATAAACATGGTATCATAGCATAGGTCTTGAAGAACCCATTGCAAAAACAACATTGATCCATCCTCTTTCTCTTGCAGAAACTGTACGACCCTCCTAGGGTTTCCAGAAATTTCATACGGCCTACCTTTCTGGGATTTTTCAGCACTTGGATGTTGGGGATAAAAAGAGTATAGGTGTGTACGTCCTCCTTAAACGCACCTCCAAAAAGTATCAAACTGCAATTTCAAGCATTTTGACTTTTTGGCCCTAGGGTTTCTAGGGTTTCACTAATTTCTGCATAAAATTTTAGAATTGGGTTTCTGTAACTCTTTGAAGGAGCTATTCAGTTCATCGGTGCTATCCTATCCTTAAAAGTCTTATTGTTGGCAGTCATAAGTCCAACAAAACCTAAAAGTGTTAGCTTAGCCTAGCCATTAGGGTTTCTATCCTAGTTGACAAGGGTTTGTGAAGAATCCAAAATTAAAATGAGCAAAATCATGATGGAAGAAAATCTTGATGGTTCAAGCAAACTCAGTTCTAGGAAGACAATACCTCAAGGAAATGAAGAAATCAACATCTCAACACTCTCAGGTATGGTACCTAACAACGATAATGCTTGGTTAATTGACAGTGGTGCCTCTAGGCACATGACCGGTCTTAGAGATCACCTAACAAATTTTGTTGAGAAAGAGACACATATACATGTTGTCCTTGGAGATGATGGCAGATACAATGTGAGAGGGGTTGGAACTTCTACCTTCCAACTAGATTCATATATGCATCTTAAATTAAAATAAGTACTATATGTACCTAGAATGAAGAGGAACCTTGTCTCTATTTCTACCTTGGAAGACAAAGGCTACAATGTTACTTTCTCAGAAGGAAGAGTTCTTGCATGGCACAAAGACTCTCACATAAAATCTGCCAAGGTAATTGGTGTCCAAGAAAATTTTTTGTATAGATTAACCATCAAACTAGTCCAGGACCTGCTACATGACACTATCAACTTGAGTTAAATATGGCATAGAATACTTGCTCACATTCATTATAGAGATCTCCTAGATCTAGGGAAAATGGTAATAGGTCTACCATAAATACAAATTCAGCATAAAGGTGTTTGCAAAGGTTGTGCCCTTGGGAAAAATGTTAAAGGATCCTTCTCAAGCAGTGACAATAGATCCAAGGAAATCTTGGACTTAATACATTCAAATGTGTGTGGGCCAATGACTTTTGCATCTCTAAATGGGTACTTATACTATGTACTCTTCATAGATGATCACTCCCGAAAAACTTGGATTTACTTTCTAAAGAAAAAGGGTGGAGTCCTTGCAAAATTTCAAGAATTCAAAGCCCAGGTTGAGAACCAAATCGGAAGAAAAATCAAAGTATTAAGATCAGATAATGGAGGAGAATACATCTCAAAAGATTTCAACACTTTTTGTATTGAAGCAGGGATCAAGAGGGAGTTCACAGTTCCTTACAACCCTCAACAAAATGGGGTTGCAGAAAGCAAAAAAAGAACTATCATCGAGGAAACCAAAGAAATGATACATGATCATAGTCTACCTATGACTCTATGGGTAGAAGCATGTATGACAATAGTGTATATTCAAAACATAATTCCTCATCAAATCTTGAAGAACATTACTCTAGAAGAATCCTTCATCGAAGTGAAGCCTGATATTGGACACTTCAGAATATTTGGGTGTCCAGTATATTTTCATGTACCCAAAGAGAAGAGATTCAAGCTAGAACCTTCAGGGAGAAAAGGAACATTTGTAGGATACAATGAATCCTCAAAGGCATATCGAATCTACATTCTTGTTCAAAGAAAAATTGAAATAAGCAGAGATGTGACCTTTGAGGAATAAGTATCCTTTCAAATATCTAGAGTAGCTCAGATGGAAATTGATAGCGAGACAATGCCTTCTCCCCCTTCAACAGTTCAGAGGGAGACATACATTATTCCAGTGGATCCAGTAGCTCCTGTTTATCCAGTTGTTCCAGCCGATCTAGTTGCTCCAAGTGACATACCCAGAGATATTACAGTTGGACATAAAAGGCCTACTTGGGCCCGACAAACTCTACAAGAAGCAGAGGGACATAAATCCCCTCAAGGAACAACCAGAGAGAGAAAGAGACCAAAGAGATTCTCAAGCTACCTTTTAGCCATGACCCACGTCATTGACTCAAAGCCATCTTTTCATGGAGAAGCTTCAGGTGAAAAAGTATTGAAAGATGCCATGACTGAAGAATATCAATCTCTATTGAAAAATGATGTATGGGATAGTGTTCCAAGACCAGAGGGAAAGTTTGTAGTGATCTCCAAATGGATTTATAAAATCAATCATGTAGTTGATGGAAGCATCGAAAAATAAAAAGCGAGATTTGTAGCCAGAGGGTTTTCACAAGTAGAGGAAGTTGACTATGACGAGACTTTTTTCCCAGTAGCCTGATAAACCTCCATCCATTCTATCATTGCACTAGTTGCTTCCATGGGTTGGAAGCTACATCATATGGATGTAAAGATAACCTTTCTCAATGGTGAAATTGAGGAAGAAGTTTATATCGAGTAGCTAGAAAGATTCGTTATACACAATGAAATATCTCATGTGTGCAAGTTTAATAAATACCTATATGGTCCAAATCAAGCACCACGTGCTTGGTATGAGAAAATGGATGGATTTCTGATGAGTTTGGGCTTCAACAAAAGTGTTGTTGATCCAAACTTATATTATCACATTGATGGCAATGACTGTTTGATTTTGGTTCTATATGTGGAAGGCATTTTGATCCGGATTTTATGAGAAGAATGAAATGACTAAAGATTATTAAAGGTTCTTAACACAAAATAATAGAGATACAGTAAAATTGGTTTTCTATTCAATAAGGAAATAAGATGAAACTGTAAAATGCAGCGGAAACAAGCTTGTTGGAATGGTGGCAACTTATCTCTGAGAAGAGATGTGACGGTTGCGCTCATTCGTAAGAACACCATTACAATGAGTCTCAGAAGGCCTTTTTACAATAAACTGGAATGACAAAAACCCTATACATAAAAAACCCTAACCCTAGGAGATGAAGCACCAAAAGTCATGTGGGCCCCATCTGGGTAAGTTAGTACATCAACTTCCTGGGGTCGTAACTTTTGCATTCAATCTTCATTTTAAGTGTATGATAGCCTGTTGGAAAGGTATTGTCAAGAATATTCATTTTGGGGCATCAATCACACCTTTGGATATAATTTAGAAGCTCGATCCTAAAAATTATTCATTTAGGCCCTCAAAATGGCCCCGAAAGTTAAAACTGCTAAAAATAGTAAATTGCCAAAATTGTCAGAAAACTATTTTGAGCCAATTGGAAAAGGTGGGTGGCCACCGATATCCAATTGAAAAAGGTGGGTGGACACTGATATACACCTAGATCAATCCTACCTCCTTAGGAAGCAATGGTCTCCATTGTGTTGAGTTCCCCCATTAGATGAGGAATTTTTTGTTGAATTTGGCCCCAGGTGAGCCACTTGCCTTGGTGCAGGATCTGCCCTTCTTTGATGGCTAGATAAATATGGATACTTTGTTGTTGTGTGCCCTTGATCTGTGTGTCCAAAATCTGATCATTGGATGCCTATTGTATGCAGTCGGGGTTGAGCTCTGTTGGTGTCAGTTGTTCTGCTACATCTCAGGTGTCCAATAATGGTGGTAAATAAGGGTGAATTAGATCCACGTTGAACACTGGATGTAGGCCAAGGAAAGGAGGAATGTTGAGCTCAAAATAATTATCCCCCATAGCCTTGGTGATGGTGTATGACCCATAACGGAGTGGGCGAAGCTTCCTATGGGGTCATGTAAGGCGTTCTTTCTGGAAGTGAAACCAAACTTTGTCGCCCACTTGAAACTTATGTGGCACCTAATGTTGATCATGGCGTTGCTTGTACTTGTCATTAGACTTCTGTAGGATATCCTGAACCTATTGGCAGATGTGCTGGATCTTCTCAATGAACCGGGTGGCTTTGTCAGCTTCAGTTGGAGCAAGAGATGATTCAGTCGAGGTGACCGCAAGGGGAAGTGCAACATCTATGGGACCTAATGGTTGGAATCCCAATCCCACCTGAAAGGGGTTGTGGCCGGTTGAGCTATGTAGGGCTCAGTTGTAACTATGTTGTACATAGGGAAGGCTCTCATCCCATGTGCGAGGGTGATTTGAATTATGCATGCGGAGGATATGCACAATAATTAGATTTACGACCTCAGTTTGGCCATTTGTCTGTGGGTGGAAGGCCATGGATTTGGTGAGCTTGGTGTCCAGCAGTGACCAGAGGCTCGACCAGAATGTGTTGAGAAATCGACTGTCCCGATTTGAGACAATGGTTTGTGGGATTCCAAAATGTACCTAGACTCGTTCAAAGAAGAGATTAGCAGTGGCCTCTTCTCTAATGTTCTTCTTGCAGGCAACCATAATCGCCATCTTAGAAAAGCGAATCACAAAGAAGACAAACTTCCTTATCTAAGAGATGACCTTCTTTCATTGCTTAGCAGAGATCAAGGAAATAACACTAGGTGGGACTGCCTCAGGTATCCTGTACAATTTCCTGTTCAAAGTAATAATAACACTACGAGGCCTAGACTCATATACAACATGAAATTTCCATAAATAAGGTTGGCCCAAAATAACATCACAAACTTTGAGACGAGAAACATCACACAATAACTCATCTTTGAAGGGCTTGATGTCGTACGACAATCGACACTGTTGGCTAACACGGAGATTGCTTCCTTGGTGGAGCCATCCAATGGTGTAGGGTTGTGTGTGCAGCATTATCGGCAAGGCCAACCGCTTGACAACCTCTGCTGACTTGAGGTTCTTTTGGCTACTGTTATCAACGATGAAGTGCATTCAGGTGCCTTTTACCCACATCTGTGAATGGAAGAGGCGTTCTCCTTCTTCTGGATCGTCTGGTTCACCAAGATGGAGCTTGGTGGTAGCAACGGTGGCACTGGGTTCCGTTTCAATGATCTGTCTTCCCTTTTCTGGTTCTGGCTCATAGTCAGAACCCGCATCTAATTCAGAGGCTTTTCACTTCGGCCACCAGCGACTTCTTTGAGTGACAATCAACAATGTTATGCCAAGGGCTCTTATGGAAGTTGCACCACTTCCTGGTATCTTTCTTTGTCTTTTTGGTGTCCTTATTTGCTTGCAGCTTGGACTGGTTGTCCTGGTACTATCCATATTTTCTCTATCCTTTGTTCTGTGGGTTGGGGCCTCCCTTTCCTAGATTTTTTTATGCGGGGTCCCCATGCCCAAATTGCCGCGTCTTTTGTTTGATCTTCTGCTCAATTTTGATGGCATATTGGTAGGCCGCGCCCAAGGATGAGATGTCTAGAAATTCCATTTCGTTCTGGATGTATCTATGCATAGCTCCGTGATACTTGAGCACCATATGTCTCTCTGAATCTTTGATACCCAACTTGGTGCACAAGGTATGGAAGATATTTGTGAAATCTAGCACTGCTTGGTCTCTTTCTTGCCGCAGTGTGGTCCATTTGGTATACAAGTCATCAAAACTTCTGACAGGGTAGTATTGTTCCTTAATAGCATCCCTAAAGGATTCCCAGGTGGTTGTGACTATAAATGATGAAGGTTCCTCTGTTTCCTTTTTCTCACAGAAAGTTTCCCACCAATCTTTGACATGGGGAACGGTTTTGAGGAGCGCAAAAGTAATATTTTCTCTATTCGAAAAGTTATGGACAAAAAAATACCCTTCTAGTAGATTCAACCACTTGTATACAACATTTGTGTCTATCTGACCTTCAAATATAGGAATATTGAATTTTATTTGTACCTTGAAGGGGGCGATGCCTTCGCTCGAAGAAGATGCATCACCTGTTGGTAGCTACCAAAGGATTTGCGCGAAACTATCCATCATCTCGTTCCTTCGTTTTGTGAGGGCTTCCTCAATCAACAGTTTGAAAGGATCTCCTATCCCATCATATTTATTTTCTCCTGCCATGAGAGGTTGCTTGGGCGTGCGAGAGATTTTATCCTCAGGAGAAATAAGCTCGAGACCCAACTCTTTGTACTCCGACCTCGTTGGGGACATTCATTAAGACGACAAGGAGAAAACCGCTCTGATACCACTGATCCAGATTTTATGAGAAGAATGAAATGACTATAGATTATTAACATGAGCTTAACATAAAATAACAGAGATACAGTAAAACTATTTTTCTATTCAATAAGGAAATAAGTTGAAACTGTAAAATGCAGTGGAAACAAGCTTGTTGGAATGGTGGAGGATTATCTCTGAGAACAGATGTGACGATTGCACTCATTCGCAAGAAGATCATTACAATGAGGCTTTGAAGTCCTTTTACAATAAAAAAATAATGCCAAAAATCCTAGACATCCAAAAACCTAACCCTAGGAGATGAAGCGCCAAAAGTCATGTGGGCCCAGTCTAGGTAAGTTAGTACATCAATTTCTCGGGGTCATAACTTTTGTTGGGTATGTGTTATATTCTTTGCATGTGTGTGTGTGTGTGGGTGCGTCAGATACGACGACTGCGTCTGATGATCCCTTCACCTAGGGCTCTGCCGTGTGCGCCGGGCGCTTTCCTAGGGGCGTCCCAGGGGGGGCAGGTATGCCCCCCCCTGGTTACGCGAAGCGTTCGGGGCAACGCCCCGAAATGTTTTTTTTTTGCGGTTTTTGCTATTTTTAGCGAATTTTGCTATTTTTAGCTGATTTTTAAATTAATCCCGGATTAAGGGATTAGGGTTTTGGTATCTACGGAATACCTAAAAAAATTGTATATATTGTATGGCGAATGGTGAAATTCG